>CM039516.1:40472397-40620501 GCA_022432975.1 Begonia masoniana
TTAAGTGCTCTTTGGTAACAAACAGGAACTGATTATTAAAAAATTTTTAAGACGTATTTAATCTGTGCAGGCGTTGTCCTCTATTACGGACTCCCACTCCAAACAAATTTCTTGAACTTCTGTAGAAGTTCACTCTAGGACTCTAGAAGTCCGTTTCAAGAATATCACTCATTTTCCTTCGCGGATGTATGCTCTAGACCCCGAAAGCCCGGTCCCGATAGGAATTCACTTATTTACTCTTGCAAAAGTTTGTTGTGGACACTGTAAGTGCGCTTCCTAGCCAAAACCTCTTATTTTTCTCACAATTGCAACAATTCACTTAAGTTAGATTTCTTATTACTCCAAAACATCTCAATTTCATATCTTTAAATCACCAATATAATAAAGTCTAACTAATCTTCACTAAAGATTATTAATATGCAATTTGATAATCCATCATATGATGTCTCAAATCACTATTTTTGTTACCTAAATCATGCAATGTCAACATAGTTTCAAAAACACAAAGATTGTAGATACTTACCTCTTAGATGCCTAACTTTTCTCATTTCACAGCTTGATTCTTAAGCTCAAATGATTTCGCTTGATGAGAGGAATAATTTTACTCAAGGGGTTGAAGGTCAATTTCTTCACCTCCTTCCATTTTCTCTTATTTCTTCTTCCTCTCTTCTTTCTCTTTTTCTTCTTCTTTCCTTCTATGGTTTAGCATGGAAATGGCTAACACTTGGCCAGTTGTAAACTTTTCTAGAGAGCTGTTAGGGTATTATTACCTTTTTGTCCAATTTGTCCTTCAAAATATACCATTTTATGCTTCCCTTTGTATATATTAATAAAATAACCTATTTAATTAGGTTTTAAGTATAATTAACTTAAACTAATTTATTTTATTACTCTTAAACAAATCACCAAAATTAACATAATTAATTATGATTAGTTAACCTTGATTACCCACAAATTATACTTTATTTACATACTTAGTCAGTAATCCTTAAGTGACACATGACATCACCCCAATGATTATCCATTTTATTGCATGGCCATATTTTGGAAAAAAGTTAGGAACAATTTTCCTTTTACAACATTCTCCAAATTCCCACTGTAAATCCAATTTTGAGACATTACCAAAATAATGCAATTTAAATTCAAATATAGATCAATCAGACTTGCATAACTTTTATTGTACATATCTAAATCTTTTTAATCCAAAGTCATTCTCTTTCTTTACGTGTCTAATTTAACAATGTAAATTTTAAAGTAATTTAATCACCACAATAATTTTTATAGAATTTACACTTACACATGCACCAATGTACATTTTTCACTTTTATTTTATAGAGTGTTTTATATCACTTATAATTACATTTAATTACTATATTTGTGATTATTAGGTTAATCTCAACCCCAACCATCACAATGAGCTAATCCAAATTTTGATTAAATACAAGTGTGAGTAACTACACAGTTGAGAAATTAACCAAAAATTTCATGTTGCAGGCTATGCACCAAAAATTTGAAAATGTGAACATGATGTTTGATGAAATTTGAGATCAGATATAGACAAGATACTTTGATTTCTAGTTTTTGTGACAGGAAATCATTAAGAGTCCTTAATGATGAATACGAATTTGAGTTTGGAGATGAATAGGATTGTAATGGTGAGCGGAGACGTACACAACACAATCGAACCAATATCCAAGTAGAAAATTAAATGCAAGATCAACCCAAAATTTTAACATGGTTTGAAATTAATCCTACATCCATGGATCCAAGCTGTCCATGTGACGACCCTAAACCAAACCCGATCGAGGTCCGGGATCGGAGCCATCACTCCGGGACAATTATCAGAAAACAGAGACTATATATATAGTTTTTTTTATTATACTTTTAAAATATTGACAGAGAGAGAGAGTTCTCTGGAGTTGAAAGCAAAACAGGTTTCGATAATGGATAGCAGAAGGAACCGAAATGTAGGAAGACAGGGACATTAAAGAGAACTTAAACTGGAGAAGAAGTGAGCAGGAAATATAAATGGACTGGACCGGAAAAGGTAAGGCAAAAGATGTATTTAAAACGGGGCGGGAAGAATAATTAAGCTGGGCGGAAGACTGGCGGAAGATGTGAGCTGACGTCAGGCGGAAGATGCATTTGCAAAGATAGAAGTAAGGATGACGTCAGTCGGTAGATGCGACTTTTAAAACAGACGGAATTGCACTACTCACCGGTGGATTGTATAAGACAAAATAGATGATGTCATCGGAAGATGTGATGATGTCATCGGCAGATATAGGCAGTAAACGTAATCGGAATGTGTGATGACGTCATCGAAAGATGTGATGACATCATCGGCAGATAAAGACAGTAAACGTAATCGGAATATGTGATGATGTTATCGGAAGATGTGATGACGTCATCGGCAGATAAAGGCAGTAAACGTAATCGGAATATGTGATGACGTCATCAGAAGATGTGATGACATCATCGGCAGATAAAGGCAGTAAATGTAATCGGAATGTGTGATGATGTCATCAGAAGATGTGATGACGTCATTGGAAGATAAAGTTAAACTGAGAGACAGATGCAACCGGCAGAAGTAACTAAGACTGATGAAATTAACTGTTCACCGGTGGATGAGATAAGACAAAATGTGAACAGTGACTATCGGTGGATGCATTAAACGTGATTGGAAGATGCAGTTTAAAGGGGCAGAATTTGACAACTTTTGACAGAAAAACATGTAGACAGAGAGCTTAAAGAACAGAAAACATGAAAGTCTCAGATTCTCAAACCAATTCAAAACATGGTTCTCGAGCACAACCGAAGGCATACAGGTTTCAGACCTTCATTACAAATGCCAGATTTCAAGAAAACAAACTGCATGGATAGCTCTAAATTTCGAGACCATCCATGCATGACCTGAAAAGGGAGAACTCAAGCAGTTCCAGAATGTTTTTAAAACATATCACAGGAAACAACTATCAACTGTCAACAGAGATTTAAAACTCGATCATCAGAACTTATACATTATATATATATATATATATATATATAATATATATATATATATATATATATATATATATATATATATATATATATATATATATATATATTTCCAACAGAATTTCCTACAGAGTTTTTAAAACAAAACAGAGGACCTCAACAGAGTTTTAAAACAAACACACCAGAATTTCAGAAGAGTTTACAGATATGAACATTACTTAAAAGACTAAGACTTAAACCTCGGGACAGAAAATTGTATCTGACTGCAGCAACCACCCCCGAGAGCTCGAGCCACCAGCCACCTATTCATCAGATTGAGGCACAAAGTCCTCACGTTCGGGTTCAGTACCTACATCAGGGAGTTTACCTATGAGTCTAAAACTCAGTAAGAACATAATACAGATGCAGTGATGTAAAATGCTATGCATGCGGTATTCAGAATACAGTGACAGAACATTTCATTACGTTTCAGTGGCAGAGGGGTATAAGTGGGGCTTATAGGGGAACTGGCGAACAGGGGGTGCACTATCAGACACATACAGTAATACAGAACAAAACAGGAAACAGATCTGGGGCCAGTCCCCGTCCCGCACTTAACCAGTATATTACAGACAATCAGATTTTATCTTTCTTAGTTTCAAACCGTGTACAGAAAATAGTTTTGCATGAACTTTCAGTAAAACGTGTATGCATGAACTTTCACAGTGCTTAACTTGAAACAACAGTTAACAGAATAATACAACAGAATCTAGAGAGAGAACAGATAACTCAGAAATTAACTCTAACTTTCTCTACCCGAAACCTCCCGACCGAAGAAAAACCTAGAGTCTCCGTGATGTAGGGCCTTAAGGACCAACCTACGAATATGAACTTACCTGTGGTCCGAAATGCAACAAGCTTGAACGCACGAGCACTGTGGTTCACGAACCTTAGACCGAAAAGCAAGAGGAAAATCAGAGAAGGAGGAAAATCAGAGAAGGAAGAAACTCCTGGCGTTGGTTTTCTTCAACCAAAAGAGAGAAGCAGAGAAGGAAATGAGAGAAAGCATAGAGGGAAAAGTCTCACGTAGGAGGAAGAGAAGGAAATGGAATACATGGCTTGTCTTCTTCCACAAGTTTGCCAAGTGTCAATCATCCATTTGATTTCTCCCACCAACCTTAATTTCTTCCTAATTTGCCCTTTCATTGGTTTTTGACTAAACTTCTATTTAGTTCGTCGAATTGGTTCTACAATCACTCTCATTCAATTGAACACTCCGACAATTTCATTAAAAATAGTCATCGCATTAATATCAGAGTAATCCCGCCTAATTATTCGGGAAAAATAATTACACGGAAAATGCCGTGTGTTACAGTCCACTTCTCTTATTGATTAAGAATGAAGAACTACAATTAGAAAGACTTGAAGAAGAAATCCCCTAAGATCTATCAACCAACCTTCAACTTATTACCTTATTTACCTCGGATCACCAGACCTGAAGAAAACCGCAAGACCGAATCACCAATCGCAATTCCCGACCTCCTTTTCTTTTTCACTCTTTGACTTAAAGACACAATAATGAAAGTAATTTAAAAAACTCTCATAATACTCTCGAATTGAAATTACAAATATACCCTCACAACACACTTTTCTCACGTGCACATGAATTATGAAGCATATTTCATAGGGATCAAGATTCATTGAATGGTGACAACAAATATATTCTAAGGGTAGAAAAGCATGGAAGAAGTTCTTAAAGAGATATAAGATGGCGAGATGGGATGACAAAACTGGCGTGATATCAAAATTAAAATATCATTGTTCCAAGGGAAAAACGATCTTGAACCTTACTTAGAATGGGAAAAGAATGTGAATTTGATTTTCGAATGCTACAATTACTCTGCAGAAAAGAAGACAAAAATTGTTGTATTAATTTACTAACTGTGCCATTATTTGAGGAGATCAACTTGTGATGAATAGGAGGAGAAACCGTGAGAGGCATATTGATATGTAGGAAGAAATGAAGGCCATCATGAGGAGGCAGTTTGTTCATAATCACTATTAGAGGGAGTTGTATTAAAAATGAAAAAGTCTTACTCAAGGTTATTGAACATACCATAACGTAGAGGAGGATAGAGAAGCTACCATGACAAGATTTTTGAATGGGCTAAACCGAGATATTACAAACATGGTGAAATTGCAGCACTATTTGGAGTTGGAGGACATGGTGCATATGGTAGTAAAAGTAGAATGACAACTCAAAAGGAAAAGAAGTAAACCATTTCAAAACTCAAGTTCATCTACAACATCAGGGAGGCCAAATTGGAAGAAAGACAAAGAGGTTATTTCTAAGCCCAAACCTAAACCACCAAAAAGTGAAGTGAAGTTCCCAGTATGACATAGAGGTATGTTTTAATACTAACGATGATAATCAAATATTTGATGACAATTGTGATGACTGTCACAACTTGGAGGCAAGTCCAAACAAAAATGTCTGAGTCGAACATGATTGTCCACCCAAATGGTTTGATCTAGTAGAAGACTTAAACATAGATTAAGTCTTAGTCCACACAAGATGGATTAAAGTCCACGTAACAATCACAAATAATAAGATAGTGTAACAATAATCTAAAAAATATTGTACAAGAAATAAAACATCAACACCCAAATATTTATACAGACCAAAACAAGGGAACAAATAAACAAACGAGTGTTCACCAAGGAAAGAAACAAAGCAGAGCACTCCTCACAGAAAAACTACTTTTAGCCTCCATGTTCCTTATCTGAGAAAAAAACTATTTTTTTGGGGTGAGCGACTAACTCAATAGAAAATCTTATAATATACTTTGATACATGGAAAAAAAAATATTTTTTTTATCATTTTACTTTTAAAAAATGAGCTATTAAGAAAAATACAGTGCATGGATTTATATTCATCAAAAGCCTTTTTACAATTTAAAAAAAAGGTTTCACGAGCCATCGGTGGGACATGTTTTGAAAACATTGCTACAGATAAAGTAGTATATAAAAAAATATGTCTCCACCATTTTTCATAAAAACAGTCTGAATGAAAATAAGGTCTCTCACAAATTTTTGCACGGTGAATGCCCTCAAGGTGTGTAAAATGAATGATGAGGACCCGTAGATCCAACCCTTCGTGTAAGTGAGATAGTCAATTGCATAATTGAACGTAACAACAAAACAACCTAGCTAAGTTTAGGAATTCGAACTCAAAGAAACGTCATCATTGTTCCAATCCAACATCATGCATACAAACTGAACATGCAGTGATCTAAAACTTTGCTTGTGTTTGAATGATGCAAACATTATGTAATTGAGGTATATGAAATTTTAGGTGTTGCAATTGAATGATTAGAAGTGAAATTAAGAGATTATGCACAAAAACAGTTAGAATTATAAATTGTTTCTTATGCACAGTGTAGCTATTTTGGTACTATTGAATAGGTATGTTTGCATGAAATTTTATAAAACTTTAGAATGAGAAAGTAGACATCTTAAGGAAGAGAATGACGATCGAGTTGTATCATTTGGATTTCTATAACTAAAGTTATATTATTTTTAAGTCAGATTGTGTGTATTGAGCACTTATTAACTATTTTTGAAAAAAATACTCGATAAAGACAAATCGAGTAATAAATTTAAAGATGTTCATTAAGAAGAAAAGTTTTATAAAGGTCTTAACTATGATTTCATGTAATAAAATGAGGTCTCCAATCGGACGGTGCCTCATGTCACATTGAAAATGTGCATAAGACCTTTGAACAAATAATTAAGTTAAATTGATTATCTTAAATATTTGAGATTAGCTCAATTAATCCCTAATAGCTTAAAATCTATTGTTTTAAACTAATATGAGAGAATTGATTATATTTATACCATGTAAGTAGCTCAAACCATGATATTTTTTAAACAGTGGAAGGGTGAAATAGTCTTTTGAGCTCCATTATTGAGGGCAAAATAGTAATTTGATTGGAGGTCTCTAGAAAAGCTTCTCCATTATACGAAGAAGGAAGAAAAATATGCTTCACTTACTGAATGGAGAAAATAGGGTTTTAGAGACAAGTTAAAAGTTAAAAGGTAAAGACAAGGATCTGGGCAGGAAGATTTGAGAAAAGTTATAAAGCATGAAAAGTGGACTTATAAAGAGTCAAAAAAGAAAAAGAAAAGATTGAAGTAAGAGTCGAAAAAGAAAAAGAAAAGATTGAAGTTTGGGTGTTAAATCCAAGCTTTAAGTGCTTTAAAAATAAGGTAACTAAATTTAATCTTTAAAGAATTAGAATTTTATGTGATTTGACTGTTCAGGTGGAGAGGTTAGTATATAATTTGATGGTTTTGATATTTGAATGAATTTGGTATGACTTTTGGAAGTAATATTGATATAATTGTTGTTATTGTGTAAAAGAAACCTTGAAATTTATAGGAAAAGGGAGTCATGGGTTCTATTCTGTAGTCTCGGAGTCCAATGCAGACTTCCGAAAGTATAAAAATGAGAAAATTGCCTTGGGTTCGGAGTCCAGAGGTCCAGAGCTGACTCCCAGAGATGTATTAAAAATAATAAATGCTTCTGGAACAAACTTTCGGGGTCAGTGGCAGACTCTCAGAAGTGAATATGGTGAAAATGGCTCTTCGGATCGGGCTCACAGGGTTTTTGGGGCGGACTTCGCAGAAGCTCAAAGTGCAGAATTCTGCCTAGAACGAGACTCCGCATTAGGAAGTGCGACTCCGCACGCTATTTAAAGTGTATTATTCTGCCTGGAGTGGAACTTCATAGTAGAAAGCGGGCCTTCGCGAAGTGTGCCTAAAGCGGAACCCTGCAGTAGAAGAACTCTGCAGCCTTGTCACCTTGTCAAATACAACTGTTTATTACACTTTTAATCATTCTCAAATTGATTGCACCCATCTTTTGGCCATATTTTGAGGTATAAATAGAGAAGGTCTAGGTAAAGAATTTACCATATTACATGCATCATGTTGTAGGTTTAATTACAAGATTTGCATAGTTCATATTGCATGCATTATTGGTATTTATATGCATTAAATGTATGCATAGAATAGATTCTCAAATCGTGCATCATACAAATATTTATATTAATGAAAGGTATTACGGGGGGTGTAATTGGTAACGTACAAACTATCTTGCTGGATATATATTGTGTGATGTATGTAAAGTGCGATAAAATAGAAGAAGAGTGAATGTGGATTCTCCTTGGGTTACTAATGTAAAAATCCGTATTTTTACGTCAATTAAATTTCTATATTAATTTTTTGTGTTATTAATGGTCAACGGGTTATGAGTTGACTCATCTCGTCATTTTGTGACCAAGTTTATTTTTGGGTCAATTAGTCAAAGTCGATAATTTAAAAAATTATCGCGCGGTTAAATTTAAGGAAAATAAAGATGGATAATTTAAAATTTTTGTTGAATTGAGATGTTAAAAATGTTCGGATTTCATTGATTCTGAATTTAAGAATTTTTATTTAATTTAAATATTAGTTATTTAAATTAAAGGGAGTATTTTAATTAGAAAAGGAAGTGTTTTTTTTTTTATGAGGGAAACTCTTATTTGGTGAATCCTTAAGCTGCCCCGAGAGAGAGAGAGAGAGAGAGAGAGAGAGAGAGAGAGAGAGAGAGAGAGAGAGAGAGAGAGAGAGAGAGAGAGAGAGGACTTTTCCAAGTGTGCAATCATCGCTGGAAGAGGTTGGAATCGTGTTCTAAGGACGACTTGCAACAATATTTGAGAAGGAGTTTCAAAAGATTGTAAGTGCTTCATCTCCATTTTTAAGTTTTGAAGTTAGGGTTTTTGATGGATTTAGATTCGAGCCGCCAGGAAACTCGAATATGAGAGTTATGTTTAGATATATGAGTAGATTTTGGATTTATGTGAGATTATTTGTCGAGTGGTCGTGAAAATCGGCGAAGGCAAGCTATTTTTGCGACATTCTGTGGCTGGAAAGCGCCCAAGTGTCGACTGTTGTGGATTGCAGGTCAACACTGTAGCGCCCTCAAATTTTTCCCCCAAACTCGGGTCACTACTTCACTTGCTCTGATACCACATTGTAGCATCCCCAAATTTTTCTCCCAAACTCGGGTCACTACTTTACTCGCTCTGATACCACACTGTAGTGCCCCGAGCCTCTATGACCCAGTTCGCCACTTCTACTTCTCATCTCGTACCTCAAAATGCGTGAAAATTTAAAAACTTTACTCACCCACTTAAAACAACTTTGTTTAAGAAAACTAAATTATTGCAGTGAAAAACTACTTTAAAATCTATTGAAAATCATATGTTAAAAGTTGGAAATCAAAAGGGTGAAAGTCTAAAAATCTGTAAAAGCTCGCACAGGGAAATCGATCGACACCCATCAAAATAGGTTGACCGTTCATTCCTCTCGGGTTTCAATCCTTCGCAACTTCGGTCAACACTTCAACCAACTGGTCGACACTTCTCATGGCTTAACGCCCTTGGGGGTCGACACCTGCACACTCGGGTCGACACCTCGTTGCCTCTGTTTTCAGTTTGCACAAGACTGGTCGACACCCACACTTTTGGGTCGACACCTGAAGGAAAGGGGTCGACACCTGCAGGCACGGGTCGACGATTCGACCTCTCGGGTCTCAACCCTTCGCAAATTTGGCCGACACCTCATCAAACTGGTCAACACCTGAAGGGCATGGGTCGACTCTGGGGTCGACACCTGCTTTACTAGTCAACACCTGAATTTACAGGTCGACACCTCACATGATTTAACACTATCGAGGGACGACTCCCACACATCCTGGTCGACACCCCGACTCTCATCTACAACTAAGGGGTCAACACCCATGCTAATCGGTCGACACCTCCCTCCTGACAGCAACATAAAACCTTCAAAATTTGACAGCATAACATTTAAATCCCTTAAAACTCAACACCTACCTTTCCAAATCCAAACTCCCTGCTTTTCCAAACCATCACAAAAGATTACGATCAAAACAAACCCACTTTCATTTCAAAACACATTTGTACATCAAAACGACTTTTAGCGTTAAAACATCCACTATATTACCTATTAAATTTTCTCATCCTAAAACCACCAATCCAAAATACAACTTCCCAACTTCCTTAAAAATATAATTCCCCCTTACCCTTACACCAAAAACGTAGCCACGCACACAAACCGGGTCAAACTGCCCTAACAATAAGCCACTTCGTCGCACGGGGTACTCCTCCAACCGCCCTACTCCTGGGCACGCTCTGGGAGCTCACCTATCAACTCATTGTTACCTACATCACATAACTCATCTATTAGCCTAGCGCTAAGCAAGTAATGGATTAATCAATATAAACACATCATATCTCAACACATGCACTATTCTACCATCTCCTACCATACCCACACTCGTTTTGTTCTCGTACTCGCTCTCGTTTAATTCGTTCATTCTCTTACTTCTTACCCTCTAGCTTAGGTCCAACCTAGAGTTCGCAGAGCATACCACCTCTGGCTCGAGTCCCACCCAAAATTAGCGGAGCACACTCCCTTCCGGCCAGAGTCCAACCCAGAATTCACGGAGCACACCTCCCTCCGGCCCGAGTCCCACCCGAAATTCACGGAGCACATCTTTTTCAGGCCTAAGTCCCACCCAGAATTTGCGGAGCACATCACCTCTATCAATTAATTATGTATGTTAGGATTCGTTCACACCACACCATACTATACCAATCAAAACACTATACCCCTGCCAAACAAACACACTACAAATATACTCAACAAACATACCACAACACGCCCTATAACATACCACAACGAACTCAACAAACACACCACAACATACACAACCAACATACCACATGTACACATACCATGAAACAACATCCAAGCAATCATACCGAACTGTGATGTAGGCTCGAAAGCAAAGCACAAACAATTATTACTTACCTGGCCTCCTTAGCTAAGCACGTATAGGTACACTTGGCCGAAGGCTCGTTCGAACCTAGAAACCACAACACCATACATAAATTAATCTCTTCTCAAAATCCAAGCATCAACTCTCAAAGAAAGCTAACAACTTCCCCACAACCTCAAAACTTGAAATTCCTCAATTTCGGCCAAACTTCAAAATCGCACAACTACTCCTACACTTGTCCATTTTAGACAATTCAAGGCTCTACGGACTCATTAAGACGTCTACTATCTAAAAGGTCGGGGCCGCTCAGCCAAATAACGCAAATGGTTTGATCGTTTTCCACAAAACCCAAATTTGCTAACCCACCGAATTGAAATTCTCAATTTTCCTCAAACACCCAACCTCTCGCCCACACTAACCTCCAATCATCCATAAACATTCAAATATTAAGGAAAACTAACAGAGAACCTCCAATTTTCATGAATCCCTTACCTATCACAAAACCCTAACTCAAAACTCTCTCAAAGCTCCTCTTAATCCATACCAAACTCTCCATTAAGCTTTGAAAACTAAAACCCACTTAAAGAACAAAGAAAAACTAACCTTGGATGAAGAATCGGTTGAAGAAATCGCCGGAGAGGGAGCTCTGTAAATCATAGAGAGAGAGAGAAGAAGGAAAGAAAAAAGATTTCCTCTTTGGTGTTACATGTGAATCCTCTTCTCTTTCACTTTTCTTTTTAAATTACAAACTTCAATTTACAATTATACCCTTCTGTCCATTTAATCCAATCTCACAAATTAAATCACTCTCCTTCAACAAAATCTTACACTTATTTTCCATTTCATCTACCCTTGGTTATTTCAACAAATTGCAATTTCACCAATATTCAATACAAAATACAAGCCGATAAATTGCCAGGTTCTACAATCCACCCTCCTTACAAAAATTTTATCCCCAAAATTTGTTCAATCAAATAGCTCGGGGTATCGGCTCATCATATCTTGCTAGGTTATCTCTTCCACATTGTGGTTACACCATAAAACCTTCACAAGTGAAATTTCTTTATTGCGCAACATCTCCACGGCATAATCAATAATACGTACAGGCTTTTCTTCATACACCAGCATTGGCTGGACCTCAATGGCTTGTTGCTCCATGCTGTGAGAGGCATCATGCATGCATTTCTTTAGCATAGTTACGTGAAATACATTGTGAATCCCTTCCATAGAAGCAGGCAATTGCAACTGATAAATTTCTTTTCCAATCCATTCAGTAATTGGAAAGGGGCCGACATATCTTGGACTAACTTGCCTATTTTTTCGAACCTTATCACGCCATTGAAAGGCAAAATCTTAAGGAAAACTTCATCGCCCACTTCAAATTTAAATTCTCTTCATCTTCGATCCGCATAACTCTTTTGTTGACTTTGCGCTGTCAAGATCTGTTATCGAATAAATGCAACCTTCTCTGCTGTCTGCTGCACAACGTCCGGACCTGTTAATCTAGCCTCGCCGACTTCGTCCCAATATAGCAGAGACCTGCACTTTCGTCCATAAAGAGCCTCGTATGGAGCCATCCCTATAGTGGCCTGGTAGCTGTTATTATAGGAGAACTCCACCAATGGCAGGTACTTGCTTCATAAACCCTGAAACTCCAGTACACAAGCTCGACGCATATCCTCTAACGTTTGAATAGTCCTCTCAGATTGTCCGTCAGTCTGAGGATGAAACGCGATACTAAAACTGAGCTACGTACCCATAGTCTTGTGCAGACTCTTCCAAAACTTTGACTTAAACCTCAAATCTCTGTCTGACATGATCGAAGTCAAAACTCCATGTAGACGCACAATCTCTTATATAAACAGTTCTGTGAACTGGTCCATCGAGTACGTCATCATCACCGGTAGAAAATGGGCTGATTTGGTTAGCCGGTCCTCAATTACCCATATCCCGTCACAGCCCTTAGTAGTTCGTGGCAAACCAACCACAAAATCCATAGATATCTGCTCCCATTTCCACTCCGAAATTGACAAAGGTTGTAACTTTCCTGCTAACCTTTGGTGTTCTGCCTTGACTTGCTGACAGATCAAGCATGTCTCCACGTATTTTGCCACTTCTCTTTTCATGTTGGGCCACCAGAAATGTATCTTCAAGTCTGATGTGCCCCGTAGGCCCATTACACGATCTCAGACCCGAGTTCACAATTTTACTAACACACTTGTCTCTTTTGCAGGTCATAGTTTGTGTGAAGACTTGGAGGACACCGTGGACGACTTGAAGTGGGAGATTAAAGCTGAGGACGCTGACCAACCAAAGCATCTACTCATGTGGAAAGACTAAAGAGGCACCTTAATGCTCACATGGGAATTTGTCTTCTCGAGCTTTAATATTTGTTGTTTTTTTTTGAAATTTCGAACTTATTACCAAATGTTGGCCTTCTTGTTTAAACTTTATTATATGTATGTTAGGATTATATGGATGTTAGGATTAGATGAATGATAGGATTAGTTCGTGGCTTGGTTTGGCCCATTGAAGTTGAAGACATGGCTCAAGCCCACATGATGACCCATCAATCTCCTTCCAAGCCCAAGCCCAAGCCCAAGCCCACCATTAGGTCTATATATTCATGGCATTTGTATTTGTAACTTTTTTTGGTTGATTTATGAGCACCCACGGATTTCTCTCTCAATAGAAGAAGAAGCTTGGAGCAAGGAGCTTCCAAGGTAAGCTCGGTTGACAACAACCGAAGGGTTGCGCCCCCGAACCATTCTTCTAGCTTGGTAGCTAGTTGGAGTGGATTTTGCCACCTCCTTCTCCACTCTTTTGAGAGCGGAAAACAGCAAGGAGTGGCCATAACCGATTCCTTGAATCGAGTTATCTTCGTTGGAAGAAACTCTTGCCGGAAGCTCCATTGAAGCACTCACCGGCCGATTCTTGAAAAACAGTCCATAAATACTTCATCTTAAAGAATCTGAACCACGATTTTCACCAGCACACACCTCACTCACTTCACAAGATTCACCTAAAATTTCAATTAAATTTTGAGCATGTTTGTATTTCTTTTACATTTTTCATTCTCGGATTTACTCGAATTTGTGTCACCCGGAGCTAATGGTCTTCTTCGAGTTCTTGAGTCCTATTTGCAGGTCGGAGCTCATCAAAGTCCTTGTGCATCTTTATGCTTCCCGGGTGCACAGAGAACTTAGAAGAGTGGGCTTCAGATAAGATCTCCTTTCGAAGCTCCTCATTATTCGGCATGTACCATCTATTTCGAAACTTCAAAACTCCATCGTCCGAACAACTGAACTCTGTCCTATCATCAGAATCCATGCCCAACCTGAACTCGTCACACGCCGAATCATTTTTTCTGAGCATTCTTGATTTTATCCAGAACAGTTGGCGTCAGTGACAAAGCAGATAACACTGCTGTTAAGTCTGAAACCACCTCCATACCAAAGTTCTGGATCTCTATACTTAAGGCTGACGACACTCCTGACATCATAGCTGAAACAAATATTGTCACTCTGTTCAAAGCATCTGCCACTACATTCGCCTTATCGGGGTGGTACTTGATCTCAAAATCGTAGTCTTTTACGAACTCTAGCCACCTCCGTTGTCTCATGTTCAGCTCCTTCTTAGTGAAAATATGTAACACCCGGATTTTTCAGATTTTTAGATTTTTCGTTATATAAGGATATATTCATAAATATAGTAAATTAAGCCTGTTTTACGAACAGAAAGTTTTATTAGAATCCTAGAAATAAATTGAAATATTTTGTGGAATAAAAAAGTTTTGGAGAATCCAAATCGATAGGTGAAATAACGAAATAAGTAAAGGATTAAGTAAAGAGGGCAAAAGGGTAATTTGATAAGTTAAATTTTATAAAAAACACAAAAATCCCCTCCTCTCTTCTCATTTCCACGATTTCTCCAGAGAGAAATTTCTCCCCCTTCTGCGTTCTCTTCTCCATTCCCGGACTCCTTCGATCAAAGATTCAGCTCTCCTCCGATCAACGTTCTCCTTTGTTTTCTTCCACGATCAACACTCTAGGTAAGATTTTAGTATTTCATGGGTTTAGTTTTCGGTTTAGAGCTTCATAACGGTTAGAGTTATGATTAGGGTTTTGTTAAAATTATAGGTTATGTTAAGAATCGTTAGTTTTATCGTATTGATGAATGATAATGGTGTATTTATGATTATTGGTGATAGTTAGGTGGAATTAATGGTTGTTGTTTGAATTTTTGGTGGTTGAGAGGTCGAAAAAGCCATTAATAGAGGTTGTAGAAATTGTGAGCGCGAATTGCTCGATGAAATGCTTGAGAGAGGTAAATTGAGATTTTAAGGAAATTTCCTTACCTAGGAGTTTCATTTAGTTTTGGAAATTGTTTATTTAAGATCGGTTTTAATGTCAAGAATTGTGGAATTGTCCTAGGTGAACAAAGCAAAGTCAAGGATTTCCAAGGCTTAATTGCGACGAACTTGAGGTAAGTTCTCGTTGTAGGATCGTATTGTCTAAGAGGGGGTGAATTAGACTTATTAAAAATTATTATCTTAATCTAAACGTTTTCTCTCTTGTATGCTATTACTAAATTAACAGCAATCACACAGGCAAAAACAAAGTAAAAGATAGAGAGAAATTTGACACCGTAGTTTTTAACGTGGTTCGGCCAAACTTGCCTACGTCCACGCTTCAAGGCTCCCCCTTGAAGATTTTTTTCTTCTCCTTATGAGAAAACAAGATTGAACTTTCGGGAGTCGATCTACTGCCTTTTACAACTCAGGATTGCTCTTCACAGGCGACAATCCAATGCATTTACACTTTAACAGAATGAATAAAGATTTACAGCACAGACTACACTCTCACAAATCTCAAATCTCAAGTTAAATTGATGAGAGGTGTAGGAAGACTAACAGAGTATCACGAAGTCTTTTTGCGTATTAGGGTTCATAGAGAAATTCAGCAAAAGTTGTTCTTCCGAGCTTCTTTCTCCTCTTTTATAATCTGTCTATTATTGGCTCTAATTTTTGAATGCTCCTTATCTGAATACAGAAATTTATGACCGTTGGAGAAGCATCCGTACATAGATAGCTAGCCGTTGCGTTCTGGAGTCGCTTTCGTTCTTCGCCATTAATGATCTGGAATTAGGGCTCTGGATGAGTATCGCTATCGCTTCGCGGTTTTTTTAAATTTCTGGCGGAAGATACTGTTCACCGGTGGATGTAGGTGGTCAACGTCACTTTCCTCTGCAGGTAGATATAATTCTTTGTTATGCAGGCAGAAGTTACTGTTCACCGGAAGACGTTGCCTTTGAAGACCAACGGTGGATGTTGTCTTTGAAAATCCAGTGGTGGATGTTGTCTTTGAAATTTCAGCGGTGGATGTCTTCAGAAATTTCAGTGGTGGATGTTGAACTTTGTCGTTTTGCTAGCGGTGGATGTTGCCTTGTCGTTTTGCTAGCGATGGATGTGGCCTTTGAATGAGCAGCGGTGGATGTAGCCTTTGAACAACCAGCGGTGGATGTTGTTTTTGTCGTTTAGCTTGTGGTGGATGTAAGTTTTGGAAGACTTTGTCATTTAGCTATTGGTGGATGTAAACTTTGGAAAACTTTGTCGTTTAGCTAGTGGTGGATGTAAACTTTGGAAGACTTTGTCGTTTAGCTAGCGGTGGAAGTCTTTTCTTCTACATCGGTGGATATGCATTTTAGCCCTGTTTTGCTATCACACCCTGAACACTTAACAGATTTGTTAAACAACTAAAATACCCTTTTCAAAGGACATTTCCACTGAAAATTTAGAGATATATATATGGAGGTCAATATTTAATTTACTAATCAATTTATCAATCTCATATATTTAATTCAATCAAATTACACATCATCAAAAACATCGTTAGACTTAAACATTATTTAAGTCAACACTCGTAACTTACTGTGGCCAATAGGCCTACACCATATGTCAGTTATGCTTGTTGAGGAAACTTGGTGCAATTGAATGTTTATATGTTTTTGGATGGGTAGCCTAGGGTTAGTTGTTTTATAGGTTATGTTTATGTGTTGTTTTGATGGTACTTACGTTATTTATTCTTTACGTTATGCATTTTAATTGTCCATGCATCATTACTTTATGAAATGACATAAAAATGAATTTATGCATTGCTTTCATGAAAAGGAAATGCAAGTATGAAAGTATCATGTAAACAACCCCCATGGTGGTTATCGGGGAGAGGTTCAGACCTGGTGTTTCATAGTGAGCGGGTTTTCCTCCCTTCAGATGGTGCGGGCTATCTAATCGCTTGATGTGCCCTATCCATCTGCCAAGTGATGCCCCGATAACCAAAGACTGTCACGACTAAAAAATGAATGAATGGACTGAATTCATAAAATTTCATATGCATGTTCACGCATTGTCATTTACGTAGGCTTACTGAGTTTTATCTCATAGGCGTCTCTATGGTGTAGGTGAACACAAAGAATGTGAGAAAGACGTTCCCCTACCAGATGAGCGTACAGACTAAAGAAGGATGCCTGTGGGAGTGCGTTGTGCAGTCGGAGCGATTTTGACCCGTGGGGACGATTGTATAGGTATTTTGGGAATATTAGGTGAAAATGATATGGATAAATGTATAGAGAGTTATTTTAGGATGTTTAGCAACTAGCTTGAGGATATGATGCTGATAATGGTTTTCTAGATGGATTTATAGATGGGTTCACTTTTAAGAAATTTTCATGAGTTTCCGCTGCATGTGTTGGTTATTGATGAAATGGATTAGGTTTTGGATTCGATTTTGATCTTAGAGTCGGAATTGATGATTTTTAGAAGAGGTTTTCAATTAAACAGATATATATTTTAGGTAGAGATGTCATTAATGATTTGAGGGTGTTTATGGTTGATGATTATAGGAAAATATTGGAGAAAAATGACAAAGGAAGGAGAAAATGAGGAAAAAAAAACGCTGGGCGCGCAGCTGGCACGCAGAAGGGGCGAGCAGGGCGCGCAGAGGTGCACTGCCCTGCATCTGCCAATCGATCTGTGCATGATGGCCGATCGATCGGTGAAATCCCTAAAAATTTAGCGCAAGGCCGAGCAATCGCCAATCGATCGGCACCCATGGCCGATTGATCGGCAAAATGCTATCCATTCTAGTGAAAAACTAGAGCGATCGCCGATGGATCGGCCCGCCAGCCGATCGATCGGCCTTCGCTGGGCACTGAACGTGCAGTGCGCGCGCCAGGCACGGGTGGGTGCACGGTGAGGCGTGCGGTTGGCACGCAGTGGCGCGTGATGGAAGCACGATGCCCCCACAGTGCGCTCGTGACATGTGCGCATGGTGGGCGCACGGTGCGCTGGCGGCATGCGCGCATGGTGAGCGAGGGGCACGCACGCCGAATGCTGGGGCGCACCCCATGCATGCCACCCCTTATGTTTTGAAGTCCTAAGCCTCAAATGATGTTTACTGACCTAGACGAGATGTTTTAAATACGTTTTAAGTTAGACCCTAAGTGTCGATTAAGGAGGACCGATTGTGTAAGTTCGTTCTTAAATTTGCTAAGGAGAAAAATGAAAAATTTTATGCAAAAGAATGAGAGTAAATGTAATGAATGTCACGGCAAGGCCGTGGCGGCCTTGACAGGATCGGGGTCATCACAAAATATATTTCAGACTTTTGTGGTCTAAAATTATCTCACATGGCTGTCCATTTAAGTAATGCCTCCAAATTTTTAGCGCGAACACAACCGTCGCTAATTCCAAGTCGTGGGTCGGATAATTTTGCTCATAAAGTCTTTAGTTGCCTCGAAGCATAGGCAATGACCTTTCCACTCTACATCAGAACACAACCCAACCCAACTCTGGAAACATCGTAATAAATGTGGAACTTCTCATCCTCAACTGGAAGTGTCAAGAGCGGAGCAGTAATCAACTTCTGCTTTAAAGTCTGAAATTATGCTTACATTCATCTGACCATAAATACTTCACATTCTTCCTTGATAACCGGGTTAGAGGCATTGCAATCCTTGAAAATCCCTCAATGAAACTTCTGTAATAGCCTGCCAAACCCAGAAAACTCCGAATCTCACTCACATTTCTTGGTTGCGGCCACTCTTTCACTGCTTGAATCTTTGCTGGGTCCACAGATATATCATCTTCAGAAACCACGTGACCCAGAAAGTGGATCATGTCCAGCCAGAACTCACATTTAGAAAACTTTACATACAGTTGGTGTCGCCTCAAAGTCTCTAATACCAACCTCAAATGCTCCATATGCTGGACTTCAGTGTGAGAGTAGACCAAAATATCATCGATAAATACTATGACAAATTTATCAAGATATTCGTGGAACACTCTGTTCATTAAGACCATGAAAGCCGCTGGAGCATTTGTCAATCCAAACGAAATCACTAAGAACTTGTAATGCCCGTAGCTCGTTCGGAAAGCTGTCTTGGGAATATCTTCGGACCTGACTTTCAACTGGTAGTAGCCCGATCTCAGATCGATCTTTGTGAAAACTCGAGTACCTTGAAGTTGATCGAATAGATCGTCGATCCTTGGCAAAAGATACTTATTCTTGACGGTCAATTTATTCAACTCCCGATAATTAATGCACATTCGCAAAGATCCATCCTTCTTCTTGACAAAAAGGACCGGTGCGCCCCACGGTAAAAAACTGGGGCGTACAAACCCTTTTTCCAACAACTCCTCAAGCTGCTTCTTCAGCTCTTTTAGTTCTATCGGCGCTAACCTATACGGATTTTTTGATACAAGCTCGGCAATTGGATATACATCAACTACAAACTCGATTTCCTTATCCAGCGGCAAGCCGGGCAGATCGTCCAGACATACTTCTGGGAAATCTCAATCAACTACTACAACCTGGGGCTTTGTTTTCACTAATATACGAGTATCTACAATGCTCACAAGAAAGCTCAAAGACTCACCATACACATAATGGCGAGCCTTGACGGATGCCATAATAGATAGCTTCTTGTGTTCTTCAGGGCTTGTAGAATATGTTTCTCGCTATCTGAGAGTTGAAAACTCACTATTCTCGATCTGCAGTCTATTGTTGCATGATGCTTGAACAGCCCGTCTATCCCCAGAATCATGTCATAACCCGTAATCCCCATCATGATCAAGTTAGTTGGTAGGCTCTTGCTTCCCATGACACACCACTTGATTAGAGTGCATGCGATCACCAGAGGGTAACGTAACCACATACACATGCTCAGTTGAGGTAGGCCATAAATTTAATTTTCCGGAAAATGCCGTTGCTACAAAGAAGTGTGTCGCTTTGGAATCAATTAAAGTATACGCAGGCACCGTATTAATCAGCACAGTACTTGACACTACGGCGGAGTGGTCGTCATCTTCGGACTCAATCATAGCGACTCTGGGCGCCACCCTAGTTGGACCCTTCTTTGCGGTTAGACAATCTCTAGCCATGTGCCCAACCTCGTTGCAATTGAAACACTGAGTCACCCTCGGCTTCGAACAATCTCTGGAAATGTGCCCAACCTCGTCGCTGTTGAAACACCTGCCTACACTCGTTCTACACTCGCTCGGGTGAAATCTCATTGTAACGACCCTCACACAGTACCCCTATTTCCCGTATAAATTTTTCTTTTTACTTATCATTATAAACTTTAAACCTAACCTTAAGCGGGAATTAAATCAAAATCAGAGTTCGTTTAAAACAAATATTAAAACAATTGAATTTAAAACAATTAAATCAATTAAATAAATAAATTAAAAACATATTAAAACAATCGGCCATAGAACAGGAGGGCAGAAGCGTCAAAAACCAAAGAAACAAAGGGGCGCTCGATCGACTACTCAACAGCCGACCGGGCGGCCCCTGCTGAACCGATCGGGCGCCAAATGTTTGGCGCTCGGTCGGTTCACGTTCTGATTTCAGAACGTGTAACCCATCCTGCAAACTGACTGTTAGGCCCTCATTTCGCGACCAATCGCCAACTTCTCTGGAATTCAAGAGAGTTCTGCGCTCGAACACCACTCCTTAGGCGTTCGAACGCCTACCCTTTTTCATTCCTTACTTTATTTCTTCCACATACCATTACTCTTAACACAACTCATTTACAATTTCGTTAACACACATACGTTCCAACATATACATTTCAACTCTCAATCTAACCACGACTCGAAACACGTTCAAAACATAGCATATTTTCATGAAAATAAAACGTGTGGATATGTTTAAAACCTAAACAAATCCTCCTGTTTTGAAATCAAACAAAAGATTCTAAAATCGATTTCCAAAACGTTTCAGAACATCAATATAAAAACCTATCCAGACCCAAACAACCTAAAATGTTTCTAACCATAACATAATCCACTGTACAATCAAAATTCACCCAAACTCTCAAAATACCTAACCACTTTCCCCACGGGTCAACATACGCGACGACTGCTCATGCACACCACCGCAATCGTTCTTCTTCAACCATCCTGTACATTGAACGGAGGAACATCGTCCTCACCTGCTTCGATATCACTTACACCATACAGACACACTATGAGCTAAAGGCTCAGTAAATTCTACGTAAATGCAGATGCGTGTAGTGTATATGAAGTTCAAAAATCATGCATAACATACAGAGCGTCACAGACAGAATATCATCTAGATCTCATCCCCCTAACCAAAGGGAGCCCCTCCAGCGGTCGGACTACCCCGTGCGGTTAGAGGAGGGGGGGTACACGCTTACAACACGTACAGTCGTGCCTGAGCACCACCTCGCGTGACCAGATAACAGATTACGTTCATTATTTACATTACATGAGATGTGGTATTGGTCAGACCCTTAATCGGTCCACACAATAGATCGAGAGCCCCCAATTTTTGGGCCACATTGGTTTTCTGAAAACATCGTGCGGAAATTCATTTTCATGCCAAGTTAAAAACATGATGCATGAACAGTTCAATATAAATGTAAACAAACAAGCATGCGTACCATCAAGACTGTAAAAGAAATAACCTACGAAAACGTTTAAATCTAACTACCCAACCAAAGTAGTTTAAACATACAACACTCTAAGATCCTCGACGCGACATCGAAGTACGGTGTAGGCCAATCGGCCAGAGTAAGTCACGAGAACTTACCTCGTGTCCGTTGCAGCTCAAGCTCCGTCCACGAGCGTTGTTTGTCTGAGGCAAAACACAACGTTTAACATTAACGCAAGATTCAACCGTTTAACGTCCAGTTTAACAAAACCCTAACTAAAGAAATTCTCTTAAAATTCTAACTTAGCTCCATGAGGCATTTTCATCCATCAAATAACGTTCCACACCTCAAAATCAACATTGACGAGTTTTTTCCCAAAACTCAGAAATTGTCAAATCTCTAACATTCGTCCTAAATCGATTAACTTTATCCAATAACGTTTAATACGTTCATTATATTCAAAACTACGGCTAACCTATCGATTACGAACCCTAAATCACGTTTTAACGAAAATCTATACGAAACCATAAACGTTAAACTTCGTGAAAACTGAACTATAACGCTCCAAAAGCATAGAATCTTACCTAGGATTGCGAGAGGAGGAGAAAACGTGCAGGACGGAGGACGAAAGGAGCAGGAATCGCCGACGGAATGGAGGGAAGCCGTGAGGATCGCCAGAGGAGAAAATGGAAATCACAGAGAAGAATAAGTTTGCGTGGAGAAGAAGAAAAATTATGTTTTAAATTAAATATTGACTTTACAAATTACCATTTTGCCCTTCCTTTGATTTTCTATTTGTTTTGTCCTTCGTTTCCTTAGTTAAACGACGATTCGGTTTCTCCAAATTTTCTTACCTCACAAATAACTTCAATTTACTAACAGGGTTCCATTAAAACTATCCGTTCGCAATTCGGACCTCGTTTACTATTTTTTACTAAAACGTCTTTTATATTACGAGAAACGTAATTTCTCGAAATATAGCGTTATTACTCCAAAAAATCCCGTAAATTCCTTAAAATTCCTATTAATCGTTATGATCGAAATGATGTTTTCTTTTTGTAAAACGGGATTGATTTGACATATTTACAAAAATACCATTATATATTATAATATAAAATCCCGTAAAGCTGGGTATTACACTCATACACTTTGGACACTGTGGGAACTTTCCTAAATCCTGAGGATGCTAGCGGCTTCCTTGGCTAATCAGATTTTCGCCTGGCCTCTTTGTGCCCCTCTGTTGTTGTTGAGGGCCCCCACGGCCCTATTGTGTTGCAATCTCCCTGAAAAACCTCCTAAGAGCCTCACGTTGCTTGGCACACTTGAGGTCCGCCTCTTCCACCTCTAGTACTTTGGCCGTTACTTCGCCATACGGCATGCCCGGGTGCCTGCTATCTTCAAACCCTTATAGGTCTCAGGTTTCAGTCCTTGCACGAACTGAATAATCTTGTCCTCCACCTTACTGACCAAATGACTAGCAAACCGTGACAAGACTTCGAACTGCCGGATATATTCAGACACAGACCCTGTCTGCTTCAATTGTAAAAATTCCATAATCTTAGTTTCCTGCACCGTACTGTTGAAGTACTTCTCGTTAAAAGACTCCTTGAATTCCTTCCACCTCATGGCTTGAACGTCAGCGGTGGCTTCCACGGTGTCCCACCAGAACCGGGCATCCCTAGCTAGGTGGAAAACTGCTAAATCAACCTTTTCCGCCTCATCCACCTTAGCTCACTTGAACATTCCCTCGATCGTACGAAACCATTCCTCTGCAGCAATTGGGTCTGACGATTGCCCTTCAAATGTTGGTGGTCTCAACGTCCGAAATCTTTCACCACCATTATAGCTCGAGGAGCTAGCCCCGAAATTCCCTTGGCCCTCGCGATTCAATAGAATGCTCAACTGTTGCGACTGCCTAGTCACCAGCTCTGACAATTGCCTCAACGTCATAGGCTCGTCTTCATTTCCTTCACTAGTCGTTTCCCTAGGCACTCTCAATCGTCCCGGTCGTCTCGGCATTGTGCTAATCCTAGACAAGTTAGACACAACCCACAAACCTCTACAAACTCAAGATAAACATAACCACTCAATGTTGTTGGAGCACGTCCATGCAGCGATCGGCGTTGTTAGGTAATCTTCTGAACGCTTTAACTACTTTGGCTCTAATACCACACTATAGTGCCCCCAAACTCGGGTCACTACTTCACTCGCTCTGATACCACACTATAGCGCCCCCAAGTTTTTCCCCCAAACTCGGGTCACTTCTTCACTCGCTCTGATACCACACTGTAGTGCCCCGAGTCTCCACGACGTGGTTCGCCACTTCTACTACTCATCTTGTACCTCAAAATGCGTAAAAATTTAAAAACTTTACTCACCCACTTAAAACAACTTTGTTTAAGAAAACTAAATTATTGCAGCAGAAAACTACTTTAAAACCCGTTGAAAATCATACGTTAAAAGTTGGAAATCAAAAGGGTGAAAGTCTAAAAATCTGTAAAAGCTCGCACAGGGCAATCGATCGACACCCATCAAAATAGGTCGACCCTTCATTCCTCTCGGGTTTCAATCCTTTGCAAATTTGGTCAACACTTCAACAACCTGGTCGACACTTCTCATGTCTTAACGCCCTTGGGGGTCGACACCTACACAATCGGGTCGACACCCCGTTGCCTCTGTTTTCAGTTTGCACAAGACTGGTCGACACCCACACTCTTGGGTTGACACCTGAAGGAAAGGGGTCGACACTTGCAGGCACAGGTCGATGATTCATCCTCTCGGGTCTCAACCCTTCGCAAATTTGGTCGACACCTCATCAAACTGGTCGACACCTGAAGGGCATGGGTATACTCTACGGTCGACACCTACTTTACTGGTCGACATCTGAGTTTACAGGTCGACACCTCACATGATTTAACACTATCGAGGGAAAACTCCCACACATCTTGGTCGACACCCCGACTCTCATCTACAACTAAGGGGTCGACACCCATGCTAATCGGTCGACACCTCCCTACTGACAGCAACATAAAACCTTCAAAATTTGACAGCATAACATTTAAATCCCTTAAAACTCAATACCCACCTTCCCAAATCCAAACTCCCTGCTTTTCCAAACCATCACAAAAGACTACGATCAAAACAAACCCACTTTCATTTCAAAACACATTTGTACATCAAAACGAATTTTAACGTTAAAACATCCACTATATATTACCCATAAAATTTTCTCATCCTAAAACTCCCAATCCAGAATTCGCAGAGCACACCTACCTCCGGCCCGAGTCCCACCCGTAATTCACGGAGTACATCTCCCTCCAGCCCGAGTCCCACCTGGAATTCGCGGAGCACTTCACGTCTCTTAATTAATTACATACGTTAGGATTCGTTCACACCACACCATACCATACCAATCAAAATACTATACCCCTGCAACGCAAACACACCACAAATATACTCAACAAACATATCACAACACGCCCTACAACATACCACAACGAACTCAACAAACACACCACAAAATACACAACAAACATACCACACGTACACATACCATGCAACAACATCCAAGCAATCCTACTAAACTGTGATGTAGACCCGAAGGCAAAGCACAAGCAAATGTTACTTACCTGGCCTCCTTAGCTAATCACGTATAGGTACACTAGGCCGAAGGCTCGTTCGAACCTAGAAACCACAACACCATACATAGATTAATATCTTCTCGAAACACAAGCATCAACTCTCAAAGAAAGCTAACAACTTCCCCACAACCTCAAAACCTGAAATTCCTCAATTTCGGCCAAACTTCAAAATCGCGCAACTACTCCTACACTTGTCTGTTTTTGACAATTCAAGGCTCTACGGACTCCTTAAGACGTCTACTATCTAAAAGGTCGGGGCCACTCAGCCAAATAATGCACATGGTTTGATCGTTTTACACAAAACCCAAATCTTCTAGCCCACTAAATCAAAATTCTCAGTTTTCCTCAAACACCCAACCTCTCGCCCACACTAACCTCCAATCATCCATAAACATCCAAAAATTAAGGAAAACTAACAAAGAACCTCCAATTTTTATGAATCCCTCACCTATCACAAACCCTAACTCAAAACTCTCTCAAAACTCCTCTTAATCCATACCAAACTCTCCATTAAGCTTAGAAAACTAAAAATCACTTAAAGATCAAAGAAAAACTATCCTTGGATGAAGAATCGGTTGAAGAAATCACCGGAGAGGGAGCTCTGTAAATCACAGAGAGAGAGAATAGAGAGAAGAAAGAAAGAAAAAGGATTTCCTATTTGGTGTTACTCGTGAATCCTCTTCTCTTTCACTTTTCTTTTTAAATTACAACTTCAACTTACAATTATACCCTTCTGTCAATTTAATCCAATCTCATAAATTAACTCACTCTCCCTAAATAAAATCTTACACTTATTTTCCATTTCATCTACCCTTGGTTAATTCAACAAATTGCAATCTAACCAATATTCAATACAAAATACGAGCCGATAAATTGTCGGGTGCTACAAACACTTCAAATAATGTGCTAAAAACATAAAAGTATCAAGTGTCGATCACTTGATACTTGAAAGAAGTATCAAGTGTCGATCACTTGAAAGAAGTGTCAACCACGACCGATAAAATGAAGTGTCGACTGTAGGCCCAACATGAGTTTTCTAAGTGTCAACTGGTGGGTCGATTCCCATTTATAAGTTTGTGGCTATTTATAGTATTCCAGATTGAGTTTCTAATTTCGGTATAGGACCCATCCATGTCTTCCCTTAGTGTCGAGTGGAATATTCATTACTTGATTTTGCTTTTAGGCTCAGACAAGTTTGTGGATGTCTAGTCGGTTGTTGAGGTTATCGCTCTAGTGCGCAAGAAGAGCAAAAGTCATCGAGGTAGGGGTTTTATATTATTTGTATTGCATTGTATCATTGTTTACTAAAACTCTATTTTAGTGCGTTATGACTTATAGAAAACCTGACTGGGCTTGATCGTATCACCTCACTATTTTTACATGTATGTATATACAATTTAAACGTTCACCATTGGTGCATAGTTTCATTATTGTTGATATATACATGTTCGGGAAGATGGATCCTCATGATACTTTGGATGGTTTCAGTGCTAAAGTATCAAGAGGATATCGCAATACACCTTTTGCTGCGTGAAGGTTGTCTTGTTTGCACGGTTATGAAAATGGGTAATAGCATTGTGATGATGCGCTACTTGGGTTTCGAATCCCTAAACCTAATCAGGGCATATTTGTATTTCAGTTTATGGGTAGTGTCGTGTTGAGCTTGCTCGCCAGCTACCTAGAGTAACGTTGATGGATCTTCGGATTGCCGTTACTTTTATTTTTCTCTTGGCTCATGAGGTGTTGATGGATTGTCAGATCGCTACATTTCTTCAATGGTGTGTCAAAGGGGTCCTTGAGTAACCTTTATTTTTCACTGAGGTGATTTTTATCGAAAATACTCAGTGCCCTCGCAGTTGATCGAATAAATCATCAATCCTCGGCAAAGGATACTTATTCTTAATCCTCAGTTTATTCAGCTCCCTGCAATCTGTAGCGACCCTAACACTTTACCTAATTTCCCGTAATTTTTTTTTTTATATACCTTTAACTTTAAATGAACTTAATTAAACTTTAAGCGGAAATCAAATCGAAATTGAAATCAGAATCGAAATCGGAATTGAAATCTAGTTTTTAAACCATTTAAAACAAAATACAAAACCAATTAAATAAAACTTAAAACATTAAATAAAACAATTAAACACATCCACCGGTGAACAGTAACAGAACACATCCACTGGTGAACAGTATCGAACACATCCACCAGTGAACAGTAACAACACACATCCACCGGTGAACAGTAACAACCACATCCACCGGTGAACAGTAACAAACACATCCACCGGTGAACAGTAACAAACACATCCACCGGTGAACAGTAACAAACACATCCACCGGTGAACAGTAACAACACACATCCACCGGTGAACAGTAACAACACACATCCACTGGTGCACAGTAACAAACACATCCACCGGTGAACAGTAACAACACACATCCACCGGTGAACAGTAACAACACACATCCACTGGTGAACAGTAACAACACACTTAACCGAAACACACATTAAACTCTCGTGAAAATAAATTGTGTGGATATGTTTAAAAACCGAGCATTTCCACCTATTTTTAAATCACCAACAATTCATAAAAATCTAAATAAAACCTTAACAAAACGTTTTATAAACAGTTTACCAGAACATTTGAAACGTCAAATATAAACCTATCCACTATCAGATCCAAACATCCTAAAATATTTTAACTATACAACCATCAGCCCGACAATTCCCAAAAACCCTCAAAACACCTAACCATGAATCCCACGGGTCAAAATGCGCCTTGACTACGCCAACACACACCCGCGACCATCCTCCGTCAACTGCGTCACTCCTCAGGTGGAGGGATCTCGTCCTCACCTATGTCGAAATCACCTACACCATATAGACACCTATGAGATAAAAATCTAAGCAAGACTCGTAAATGTAAATGCATGCTGTGCATATGAGTTCATAAATCATGCAACATTTTCTTTATCTTTACTCTGTGGGTGTCACCGAGATCTCATCCCCCTAACCGGAGAGAGCACATCCAGCGGTCGGACTACTCTTTCCAGCTAGAGGAGGGGGTACACGCTTACAACACGTACAACCGTGCCTGAGCCCCACCTCGCATGACCTGTAACTATATGAGTACATATTAGATGCGGTATTGTGACAGACCCCTTTGTGCCTACACAATAGATCAATAGCCCCCCTTCGGGCCGCATTGCCATTTTCTTTAAAACATCGTGCGGAAATTCATTTTCTATGCATAATCAAAAATCGTGATGCATGAACAGTTACGTGCTTTAAAGTAAACATACATGATTCATACCATCGAGACAATAAACGCAATTAAAGGCATAACCTATAAAGAACTAATCCTAACTAGCCAACCGAAACAACTTAAACAAATACGTCACCAAATTCCTCGAAACGACCTCGACGTACGGTGTAGACCAATCGGTCAAAGCAAGTCACGAGAACTTAGCTCGTGTCCGTTGCAGCTCAAGCTCCGTCCACGAGCGTTGTTCACCTAAGCAGTTTCACCAAATTGTCGTTAAAAAGAGCTTAAACAATTTAATGCTCAAACTAACAAAATCTTTAACTAAGGAAATTCCTAAAGTTTTAATTCAATTCATTGAGCTATTTCATTGAGCAATACACGCTCAGCACTTCAAATCTCAAATTACGAGTTTTTCCTAAATCTCGAATTTTCACAAAATTTAACATTCGCCCTAAATCAATTAAATTCGTCCAACAACGTCAAATACGTTCACTATATCCTTAATCACGACAAACCTATCAATTTCGAACCTTAAATCATAATTTTTACGATAACCCTAAACAAAAACCCTAACATTAAACAACCCGAAAACCAAAATTTAACGCTCCTAGACTATAGATTCATACCTAGAGTCAAGAGGGGAGGAGAAATCGCGAAGAAAATGAGACGATAGGGGGACGAATCGGAGGCCGGAGTGAAATGGTAGAGAGGAAATCGTTCTGTGGCCGCGGGAAGAAAAGAAGAAAACAAAGAGGAAATTTCGTGAAGTCTGGAGGAAGAAAGAAGTTTTGGTTTTTAAATTAAAAATTGACTTTGCAAAATACCGTTTTGCCCTTCTTTGATTTTTTTTATAATTACTTCGTCCTTCGTTTCGTTAATCGGCTAACTATTCGGTTTCTCCGAATTTCCTTATTTCGTCAATAAATCCAACTTATTATTTGGGTTCTATTAAAACTGTCCGTTCGCAAAACGGACCTCGTTTACTATTTTTACTAAAAAGTCCTTTATATTTCGAGAAACGTAATTACCCGAAATTAGCGTTACAACTCCGAAAATTCTCGAAATTTCCTTAAAATCCATATTAATACTTAGGATTCTAATGACGCTTTCTTTTTGTAAAACGGGTTTGATTTGACATATTTACAAAAATGCCATTATATATGTAATTTACAAAATCCCGTAAAGCCGGGTATTACACAATCAATGCACATCAATAAGGATCCGTCCTTCTTTTTGACAAACAGCACCGATGCACCCTAGAGAGAAAAGCTAGGGCGTACAAAACCCTTGTCCACCAACTTTTTCAACTGAGTCTTTAACTTTTTCAGTTCAACTATGACATGCCTAGGGGCCCAATTACTTGAAAACCTGATAAAGGCCCAAACTTTATTTGTTCTCCTTACTTATTATGATGTTTCTTTTGTAGGTGTTGATCCACTTGGAGATGCCACGTGGGATTCTAGCTCGTTGGACATGGATGCCACATTGGAGCCTAGCTATATGGATGCCCTCTTGGAAGGCTCAAAACGGAATGAAGGAAACACTAGAGCACCAGCTGGAATATCAGAAGCCGGAATTTGTCTTCCGGAGAACAAATCGTTGTAATTTTCTTTTGCTTGTTTTCTTTGTTATCTTGTTTTTTGGCAAACTTTTAGCCATTAGTTTTTGGCATCTATGCATTAGTTTTGTTGGTAAGACTTAGTCACATCTTGGTGGCATGGTTGTGGGTTGAAGACCACAAGTGGTTAGACCCATTACTAAGCCCACTACTTGGCCTACGTTGGAATCATCACTTGGCCCATATTTGGAAGCATCACTTGGCCCACATTTGGATGCAACACCATCATCAAATAGGCCCATGAAGAGCCAACCCAAGAAAGCCCAAGCTTGAAGATTTAGCCCATGCAAGTACATCAAGTAGTGGCCACAAGGATAGATGACAAGGCCATTTAGCACCATTGATTAAGCAAAAATAGGAAAGCACCTCAACCCTTGGATGAAGCACATGGATTGCAATCTTGTCCCTTCATCTTGGCCTTCATCAATGGCTCCAATCCTTTCCATGGAAACCCTAACCATCCACCTTAGGATTGCCTATTTAAGCATAGCATTGGTGCATGTATTGGAACTTTTGCCAAATCAATAAAATCTCTATTTCTCTTCCAAGCTTGTGTGCTTTGGTTTTTCCTCGATTCTTGAATCGAGTGGAGTAGCCCTCCATTGTTAGCCTAGCTGTGACGACCCAAAACCGGAACCCGATCGGGGTCCGAGATCGGAGCCATCACTCCGGGACAGTGGACAAAAAACGGTGACTATTTTTATTTGAAACATAACTCTTTAAAACGTTGATAGAGGGAGAGGGAGTTCTTGGGTGTAGAAATTTAAAACAGGTTTCAATAATAGATGACAGATCAGAAATTAGCATAAGGCTGGCGGAGGAGGAAACAGGAAACGTTGGCGGAAGACTTAGGCAAATACCGACGGAACACTTAGTTTAAAGGAGCAGCGGAAGACTTGAATGACGTCAACCGGAAGATGTAAATGCAAAGACAGAAGCGGAGATGACGTCAGGCGGAAGATTAGAGCTATCGGTGGATTCAGATACGACAAAAGACGAACAGTATTCAGCGGAAGAGGCTGAGTAAAACTGGGCAGAAGAGGTGGTGACATCAGCCGGAAGATGGGTGACGTCAGCCGGAGGATGCAGACAATTGATGAAATCAGACGAGGTGATGACGTCAGCCGGAAGATGGATGACGTCAGCCGGAAGATACAGACAGAAACTGTGAATGAATTGGGCGGGAGAGATAAGCCGGCGGTGGATGTCGAATAAGACAAGACAGATGATGTCACCGGAAGATGCACTGGCGGAAGACTTGGGTGACGTCAACTGGAAGACGGGGTTTTAAACTGGGCGGAAGACTTATGCTGACATCAGCCGGAAGACATATTTACACTGGGCGGAAGACTTAGGTGACGTCAACCGGAAGACGGGGTTTTAAACTGGGCGGAAGACTTATGCTGACATCAGCCGGAAGACATATTTACACTGGGCGGATGACTTGGTTTTTAAGGCAGAAACTTGAAAAATTTTAACAGAAAACTTCGAAACAAAAAGCAATAAGGCTTCAAGCCTCCAAACCCGATTCCAAACACAGTTTTGAAGCATGACAGAAGCTAGAAAACCTAACAGAAATTTAGAAAAAAACAACTGCATGGATTACTCCATAACCAGAGACAATCCATGCACAGATTTTCAGGGGATATCCCAAACGAATTCAGAATACTTCAGAACCCAATTTAACTGTCAAATACAGTACAAACAGAAGGCATGAAAGTTATAGACCTTCAATACCCGATTCTAAACAAGGTTGTGGAACATACTTTGCAATCGACAGATTCAAAGAAACGGACTGAATGGATAGTTCCAAACTAGAAGCCATCCATGCACAAACTAATAAAAGGAAATTCCAGCAGTTTCAGAATAATTTCAATACATTCCAAGACATAAATACAACTGTCAAATACAGAGGTTTTAGAATACACCAACAAAAACCTATACATAAATCAGATTTCTAACAAAAATCCAGACAGAGTTTTAAAACAAAACACCAGAATTCAGCAAAACCTACAGACATAAACTTTACTTAAAAACTGAAACCTCAGAGCAGAAACATGTCTGACTGCCACAACCTGATGTGCCCCGTAGGCCCATTACACGATCCCAGACCCGAGTTCACAATTTGACTAACACACTTGTCTCTTTTGTAGGTCATGGTTCGTGTGAAGACTTGGAGGACACCGTGGACGACTTGAAGTGGGAGATTAAAGCTGGAGACGTTGACCAACCGAAACATCTCCTCATGTGGAAAGACTAAAGGCCCTTTAATGCTCACATGGGAATTTGTCTTCCCGAGCTTTAATATTTGTTGCTTTTTTTGAAATTTCAAACTTATTGGCAAACGTTGGCCTTCTTGTTTAAACTTTATTAGATGCATGCTAGGATTAGATGCATGTTAGGATTATATGGATGTTAGCATTAGATGAATGATAGGATTAGTTGGTGGCTTGGTTTGGCCCAATGAAGTTGAAGACATGCCCAAGCCAAAGCCCAAGCCCAAGCCCACCATTAGGTCTATATATTCATGGCATTGGTGTTTGTAACTTTTTTGGTTGATTTATGAGCACCCACGGATTTCTCTCTCAATAGAAGAAGAAGCTTGGAGCAAAGAGCTTCCAAGGTAAGCTCGGTTGACAACAACCGAGGGGTTGTGCCCCCGAACCATTCTTCTAGCTTGGTAGCTAGTTGGAGTGGATTTTGCCACCTCCTTCTCCACTCTTTTGAGAGCGGAAAACAACAAGGAGTGGCCTTAACCGATTCCTTGAATCGAGTTATCTTCCTTGGAAGAAACTCTTGCCGGAAGCTCCATTGAAGCACTCACCGGCCGATTCTCGGAAAACATTATATAAATCATTCATCTTAACGAATCTGGACCACGATTTTCACCAGCACACACCTCACTCACTTCACAAGATTCACCTAAAATTTCATTAAATTTCGAGCACGTTTGATATTTCTTTTACATTTTCCACTCTCGGTTTTCTCGGATTTGTGTCACCCGGAGCTAACGATCTTCTTCGAGTTCTTGAGTCCTATTTGCAGGTCGGAGCTCATCACAACCACCCTGTGAGCTCAATCCACCATTTACATCAGATCATCGTTTTGAGGAATAAGGTCCTCGGTTTTAGGTTCCGAACCTACACCAGAGAGTTCACCTATGAGTCTAAAACTCAGTAAGGACATAATCAAAATGCAGTGATGCAAAATGCTATGCATGCAGTTTTTCAGAAATACGGTGACAGTACAGAGCATTAAGTTACAGTGGCAGTAGAATTAAGTGGAGCTTATAGGGGAACTGGCAAACAGTGGGGAAGGGGGAGGGTGCACTATCAGGCACATTCAGGGGTACAGTACAGTGGGGGAGGGGGAGGGTGCACTATCAGGCACATTCAAGGGTATAGGACAGTGGGGGAGGGGGAGGGTGCACTATCAGGCACATTCAGGGATACAGTACAGTAAACGGTAAACAGTAACAGTTCAGTGGCCAGTCCCCGTCTCACACTTAACCTGGTACATTTCAGTCGGATTTTATCTTATTAGTTTCAAACGGTGTACAGAAATTGGTTTTTGCATGAATTTTTAGGAAAACAGTGTATGCATGACATTCTTAGTGCCTGAACCTATAACAGCATACATCAGAAATAACAGGGCATATTGTGAGATAGAAAACAGACAACTCAGAACGTGAACTGAGCAGACAACACAGAACACAAACTGAACAAAAGCTATAACATTTCTACCCAAAACTACCTGACAGAACAGGAACCCTAGTACCTCTGTGATGTAGGGCCATAAGGGCCCACCTACGGTTATGAACTTACCTGTTTGCTGCGGTGTCAGATGCTCGAATGTCCCTGGAATGCTCGGACCTGTAGTATGCATTAAGAGGTATTAAATAGCTACAAATGCTAACTAATAAGTGAATAGAATCTGTTCCAAACTCATTCAAACCCTTAGAAAACAACCCGGTGTGTTTTCATCCAAAAGCAGCGAGTTTTCACCAAATACCGAAACCCTAAACTTCGGTAAAACTCACACTAAACTCATCCAAACTTGTTAGCATTAAAGGATGCTTACCTTAGCAGAGAAACAGAAAGGAACAGAGGAGATCGAAGTAACTTCGATGGCTGTTCGTCGACTGAGAGAGAGAATGCAGAGGTGAGAAAGAGAGAGAGAGAGCAGGGAAGTGAAGTGAAGAGGGTTTTACGTAGGAGGAAGAGCTTAGCTTCTTCAACAAGTTGCCACTTGGCGATCCTCCGTTGGCTTTCTCCCACCAACCTTAATTAGTTCTCTATTTTACCCTTCCATTGGTTTTTAACTAAATTGACTTGTTTTGGTTAGTTGGTCATTAGTTTGGTCCTCTCTTAAACATTCCATCATTTCAACCAAAATATACATTGTATTTAAATAATTTAAATACAATACGGGGAAACCATTACGTGGCAAAAATGCCGGGTGTTACATTCCACCCACCTTAACAGAAATTTTGTCCTCAAAATTTGCCTAAGCAAAGAGGTCAGGATATTGTGCTCTAACATCTTCTCGCCTTTCCCATGTGGCTTCCTCGACATTATGATTTCGCCACAAAACTTTCACCAATGGGACCACACGGTTGCGCAACACTTTGAGCGAGGTATCCAGTATCTGTATGGGCCTTTCTTCATATGCCAGCGTCGGCATGATATCAAAGTTCACATGTTCCACGATCTGAGTTGGGTCACGTACGCACTTTCTCAGCATCGAAACATGGAAGACATTATGGACCCCATCCATCGATGCTGGCAACTGTAGTTTATAAGCCATGTTTCCCACACGCTCCAGGATGAGAAAAGGGCCAATAAACCGTGGGCTAAGCTTTCCTTTCTTACCGAATCTCATTACGCCTTTGAAAGGTGACACCTTCAGGAATACCTCATCACCCACAGCGAACTCTAAGTCTCTTCTTCTATTGTCCGCATAACTCTTCTGTCGACTCTAAGCAATTTTTATTCGTTGTTTGATAGCAGCTCTCACCTCGGACATCTGCTGTAATATCTCAGGGCCGATAAGCTTGGTTTCTCCGACCTCATCCCAACACAATGGGGATCTACACTTTCTGCCGTAGAGGGCTTCATATGGAGCCATACCAATTGTAGCCTGATAGCTATTGTTGTAGGCAAACTCCACGAGTGGCAAATATCTACTCCAAGGAGCATGAAATTCCAGCACGCACGATCTTAGCATATCTTCTAATGTCTGAATCGTCCTCTCAGATTGTCCATCCGTCTGTGGATGAAATGCAGTGCTGAAGTCCAATCTAGTGCCCAAGGAGCTTTGCAAACCTTTCCAAAACCTCGATGTGAATCTAGGATCCCGGTCCGAAACAATCGACACTGGTATACCATGCAGTTTGACAATCTCACTAATATATAGTTCAGCGTACTGATCCATGGAGTACGCTGTCTTCACAGGTAGAAAATGGGCCGACTTCGTCAATCTGTCCACTATGACCCATATGCTATTGTGGCCTTTAGCTGTCCTTGGAAGGCCAACAACAAAGTCCATTGTGATATTCTCCCACTTCCATTCGGAAATCGGAAGAGGCTGAAGCGTTCCACTTGGTCGTTGATGTTCAGCTTTGACTTGTTGACATACCATACAAGACTCCACATACTTGGCCACTTCATTCTTCATATTCGGCCACCAGAAGTGAAGTTTCAAGTCTTGATACATCTTCGTGCTACCGGGATGTACAGAGAAAGAAGATGAGTGGGCTTCCGACAAGATGTGCTTTCGTAGCTCCTCGTCTTTCGGAACATACCATCTGTTTTTGAACTTCAGAATTCCATCTCCCGAATAACTGAAATCAGAAGAAGCCATTGGTACTTTGCTCACCATATCAGCCATCTCCTTTGAATTGGTCTTCTAGGCTTCCTTAATTCGGTCCAGGACGGAGGGCCGTAGTGTTAAGTCTGCTAGTATGGCCGATAGCCCAGAAACTATCTCCATATCAAACTTCTGTATCTCCGTCCTCAAAGGCATTGATACGGCCGACATAGCTGGTTGTACAATAGCTGGCATCCTGCTTAGCGCATCGGCCACCACATTAGCTTTACCCGGGTGGTATTTAATCTCGACATCGTAGTCCTTTACAAATTCTAACCACCGCCTCTGTCTCATATTCAACTCCTTCTGAGTAAAGAGGTACTTCAAACTCTTGTGGTCAGAAAACACCTCACATGACTGTCCATATAGGTGGTGTCTCCATACCTTCAGCGCAAATACAACTGCCGCTAACTCAAGGTCATGAGTAGGGTAGTTTTCTTCATGGCTCTTCAATTGTCTGGACGCGTATGCTACCACTTTCCCGTCTTGCATCAATACGCATCCCAAGCCAATTTTCGACGCATCATAATATACGCTGAACTTGCCGTCTTCAACTGGCAACACTAACAGAGGAGAAGTGGTTAATTTCTGCTTAAGTGTCTGAAAGCTCACCTCACATGCTTCAGACCACTTCAGACCACCTGAACTTGATGTCCTTCCTTGTTAAGCTGGTCATAGGTTTTGCTATCACAGAAAATCCCTTGATGAATTTCCTGTAATAACCAGCTAGTCCGATAAAGCTTCATACTTCGCTGGCATTCCTTGGTTTTGGCCAATCTTTCACGGCCTGAATCTTGGCCGGGTCCACCGAAACTCCTTCTGCAGACACCACGTGGCCTAGGAAATTAATCCCGCTCAACCAGAATTCACACTTTGATAGTTTGGCAAATAACTGATGCTGTTTTAGAGTTGACAGCACAATAGCCAAGTGTTCCTCATGCTCAGCCTCACTCTTGGAGTAAACCAGGATGTCGTCGATGAAAACAATTACAAATTTATCCAAGACATCTTGGAATATCCTGTTCATCAGGTCCATAAATGTTGCCGGAGCATTAGTTAATCCAAACGACATCACCAAGAACTCGTAGTGTCCGTATCGAGTCCTGAAGGCGGTCTTTGGAATGTCCTCAGGTCTGACCTTCAACTGGTAATAACCGGAGCGCAAGTCAATCTTAGAAAATACCCGAGCCCCTTGTAGCTGATCAAACAAGTCGTCGATTCTTGGCAACGGGTATTTATTCTTGATAGTCAACTTGTTCAGCTCACGGTAGTCAATACACATCTGTAGGGACCCATCCTTCTTCTTAACAAATAAGACGGGAGCACCCCAAGGAGAGAAACTAGGGCGCACAAAACCCTTGTCCACTAACTCTTTCAGCTGAGCCTTCAATTCCTTCAGTTCAACTGGTGCCATACGGTACGGATTTTTTGATACTGGTTCCGCACCAGGATATACATCAATTTCAAACTCGATTTCACGATCAGGTGGCAACCCCGGTAAGTCGTCTAAGAAAACCTCTGAGAAGTCCCGGACTACCGGAATGTTTTGAAGTTTCACCTCATTTTGCCTTTGAACATCCACAACGTGGGCAAGAAATCCGATGCATCCTGACTTCATCAGCCGTTGAGCTTTGAAGGTAGATATAACAGGTATACCACGTTTCTGTGGTATCGCCTGGTAGGAGAACTCTACTCCATTAGGGCGTTTAAACGACACTAGCCCGGACCTACAGTTGATGGTGGCATAATGTCTAAACAGCAAGTCCATCTCCAGAATAACATCGTAACCTTTCATCCCGATGACGATGAGATTGGCATATAATTTCTGGTCTCCTACTGACACTATATCACCCCTTACAACCTGCTCGGAGTGCATAAACTCTCCGGACGGTAGCATAATGCTATAGGGCTGATCTGACGACGTACTACAAAACCTCTATTTAACTACGAAGTCCATGGCCACAAACGAATGTGTGGCCCCCGTGTCCCACAAGGTATAGGCAGGTGTATCACATATTATAATCGTACCGGTAATTGCTGTGTGCAGATCAGCATCATCAACGTCCTTCATCATTGCAAAGATTCTTGGCGCGGCTTGACCTGTTCTGGTGTCGGGCATCAGACAGTCTCGAATTTGATGGCCTACTTTGCTACATCGGAAACAAGCTCCAGTAACAAGCCTGCATTCGCCCTGGTGGCTTCTCTGGCACCGTGGACATGTAGTGAGCTGAGGAGCTCCCATCGGTCTCTTTCCTTTATCTTGGTAAGTTGGGGTCTCATTGGGCCTTTAAATACCCCTATTTTGTTGCTGTTGTTGAGGTTGAAGATTCATGATCCTTTGCTATTGCTGTTGAGGAGGATTCCTAACAATTCCTCTTGGTGGTTCTCTCTGTCTCTGGGACTTTATTTCTAAGGCCTCCAGCTGATAAGCCTTGGCCACCACTTTCACATATGGTGCCTCATCAAAACCTCCAGTTGTGATTCTTCACAGAAGGTCCATTTTTAAACCTTGAATAAACTGGTGTACCTTGTTCTCATCAGTGGCCACCATGTGCGTTGCATATCGGGATAACGACTCAAACTTCTGAACATACTCGGCCACCGATCCATACTGTCGCAGCCAAGAGAACTCAAGTAACTTCTCCTTCCTCACTCCTCGGTCAAAGTACTTCTCGTAGAAGATTTTCGTGAATCCTTCCCAGCTTAATGCCATTGTAGTCGACTGTACCGTGTCCCACCAAAATCCAGCACTTTCGGTGAGATAAAATGTGGCACAAATAACTTTCTTGTTGTCTTCTACTTCTGCATAACTGAACATCTTCTCCATTGTTCGAATCCAGGTTTCAGCACGGGTCGGATCTGTAGAAGGTCCATCAAATGAGGGTGGCTGAAGTCGCCGGAATCTGTCTCCACTGTTGTCACGTGAAGCATTCCCGTGGTTGTTATTCCCGTTATCCTCCCTGGCCATCATGCGTTCCACCATACAGGACTGTACTCCTACCAGCTCGGTTAGTCGGTCAATGGCGCGAGAGCTTTCGCTTGACTCTTCCTGATGTCCTCCCACCATTTCTAAGAAATCCTATAAACAGAATAACCTAACTTAATAAACAGAACTTTGACGGGAAACACATACAGTTGGTGGAGCGATCTCACGTGGTGGGTTGCGCAGTCAGACATTTCACAGAATCGGTTTTAAAACCTTGTCTCTCTGATACCACAACTGTGACGACCCGAAACCGGAACCCGATCGGAGTCCGAGATCTGAGCCATCACTCCGGGACAGTGGACAGAAAACGGTGACTATTTTTTTTTGAAACATAACTCTTTAAAACGTTGACAGAGGGAGAGGGAGTTCTCGGGTGTAGAAATTTAAAACAGGTTTCAATAATGGATGACAGAACAGAAATTAGCATAAGGCTGGCGGAGGAGGAAACAGGAAACGTTGGCGGAAGACTTAGGCAAATACCGACGGAAGACTTAGTTTAAAGGAGCAGCGGAAGACTTGAATGACGTCAGCCGGAAGATGTAAATGCAAAGACAGAAGCGGAGATGACGTCAGGCGGAAGATTAGAGCTATCGGTGGATTTAGATACGACAAAAGACGAACAGTATTCAGCGGAAGAGGCTGAGTAAAACTGGGCAGAAGAGGTGGTGACATCAGCCGGAAGATGGGTGACGTCAGCCGGAGGATGCAGACAATTGATGAAATCAGACGAGGTGATGACGTCAGCCGTAAGATGGATGACGTCAGCCGGAAGATACAGACAGAAACTGTGAATGAATTGGGCGGGAGAGATAAGCCGGCGGTGGATGTCGAATAAGACAAGACAGATGACGTCACCGGAAGATGCACTGGCAGAAGACTTGGGTGACGTCAACCGGAAGACGGGGTTTTAAACTGGGTGGAAGACTTATGCTGACATCAGCCGGAAGACATATTTACACTGGGCGGAAGACTTGGGTGACGTCAACCGGAAGACGGGGTTTTAAACTGGGCGGAAGACTTATGCTGACATCAGCTGGAAGACATATTTACACCGGGCGGATGACTTGGTTTTTAAGGCAGAAACTTGACAAATTTTAACAGAAAGACATGCCAACAGAAAACTTCGAAACAAAAAGCAATAAGGCTTCAAGCCTCCAAACCCGATTCCAAACACAGTTTTGAAGCATGATAGAAGCTAGAAAACCTAACAGAAATTCAGAAAAAAACAACTGCATGGATTACTCCATAACAAGAGACAATCCATGCACAGATTTTCAGGGGATATCCCAAACGAATTCAGAATACTTCAGAACCCAATTTAACTGTCAAATACAGTACAAACAGAAGGCATGAAAGTTATAGACCTTCAATACCCGATTCTAAACAAGGTTGTGGAACATACTTTGCAATCGACAGATTCAAAGAAACGGACTGCATGGATAGTTCCAAACTAGAAGCCATCCATGCACAAACTAATAAAAGGAAATTCCAGCAGTTTCAGAATAATTTCAATACATTCCAAGACATAAATACAACTGTCAAATACAGAGGTTTTATAATACACCAACAAAAACCTATACATAAATCAGATTTCTAACAAAAATCCAGACAGAGTTTTGAAACAAAACACCAGAGTTCAGCAAAACCTACAGACATAAACTTTACTTAAAAACTGAAACCTCAGAGCAGAAACATGTCTGACTGCCACAACCACCCTGTGAGCTCAATCCACCATTTACATCAGATCATCGTTTTGAGGAACAAGGTCCTCGGTTTCAGGTTCAGTACCTACACCAGAGAGTTCACCTATGAGTCTAAAACTCAGTAAGGACATAATCAGAATGCAGTGATGCAAAATGCTATGCATGCAGTTTTTCAGAAATACGGTGACAGTACAGAGTATTAAGTTACAGTGGCAGTAGAATTAAGTGGAGCTTATAGGGGAACTGACAAACAGTGGGGAAGGGGGAGGGTGCACTATCAGGCACATTCAGGGGTACAGTACAGTGGGGGAGGGGGAGGGTGCACTATCAGGCACATTCAAGGGTACAGTACAGTGGAGGAGGGGGAGGGTGCACTATCAGGCACATTCAGGGATACAGTATAGTAAACGGTAAACAGTAACAGTTCAGTGGCCAGTCCCCGTCTCACACTTAACCTGGTACATTTCAGTCGAATTTTATCTTATTAGTTTCAAACGGTGTACAGAAATCGGTTTTTGCATGAATTTTCAGGAAAACAGTGTATGCATGACATTCTCAGTGCCTGAACCTATAACAGCAGACATCAGAAATAACAGGGCATATTGTGAGATAGAAAACAGACAACTTAGCACGTGAACTGAGCAGACAACACAGAACACAAACTGAACAGAAGCTATAACATTTCTACCCAAAACTACCCGACAGAACAGGAACCCTAGTACCTCTGTGATGTAGGGCCATAAGGGCCAACCTACGGTTATGAACTTACCTGTTTGCTGCGGTGTCAGATGCTCGAATGTCCCTGGAATGCTCGGACCTGTAGTATGCATGAAGAGGTATTAAATAGCTGCAAATGCTAACTAATAGGTGAATAGAATCTGTTCCAAACTCATTCAAACCCTTAGAAAACAACCCGGTGTGTTTTCATCCAAAAACAGCGAGTTTTCACCAAATACCGAAACCCTAAACTTCGGTAAAACTCACACTAAACTCATCCAAACTTGTTAGCATTAAAGGATGCTTACCTTAGCGGAGAAACAAAAAGGAACAGAGGAGATCGAAGTAACTTCAATGGCTGTTTGTCGACTGAGAGAGAGAATGCAGAGGTGAGAAAGAGAGAGAGAGAGCAGGGAAGTGAAGTGAAGAGGGTTTCACGTAGGAGAAAGAGCTTAGCTTCTTCAACAAGTTGCCACTTGGCGATCCTCCATTGGCTTTCTCCCACCAACCTTAATTAGTTCTCTATTTTACCCTTCCATTGGTTTTTAACGAAATTAACTTGTTTTGGTTAGTTGGTCATTAGTTTGGTCCTCTCTTAAACATTTCATCATTTCAACCAAAATATACATTGTATTTAAATAATTTAAATACAATACGGGGAAACCATTACGTGGCAAAAATGCCGGGTGTTACACTAGCCTTCAGGTTGCTACGTTAAATCTTATATTTTCCCTCGCCTTTCTCCATTGGGAGTTAGGAGTTGAGGACGAAAACCTAGGCCTACGGTGGTCAATTTTCCTCTGGAAAAATCGTTTATCTGAGAGCGTAAAACGTAAGATAGCTCTTCGGATCCTCCAAAGGTATCCATTTCTTCATTTCCGTTCACACATTTTCACACACTCTCACCCTTTAATTTCAGCCAAAATACTTTCACACACTCCACCATTTAATTTTTGCATTGTCTCTTCATCTCCTTCACCATGTTCTTCACGGTTTCCACACACACATTCCACCTTCATCTTGTCATTTTTCATTTGCATTTCTTCCATTTTCATCAACACTAAATTCGGCCATCATCACACTCACCACCACCTTTATTTTTCTTGCATTTATTTTCCATTTTTTTTCTCATTTATTATCGGTTCTTGCACTACACCTTCACCCGAACACTTTGAGCTATATTTGTGGGTTACACGACCCCTTTTCTAAGGGCCACCATGTCAAACTGGTGTCATACGATAGGAGTTCTTGGATACAAGCGTAGCACCAGGATACACATCAACATGAACTCCATTTCTCGATCAGGAGGTAATCTCGGTAAGTCATCTAAGAAGACTTCTGGAAACTTCTGAACTACCGAAATATCCTGAACCTTCAATTCGCTTTGCCTCTGTGCATCAATCACATAAGCTTAGAATCTCATACATCTCGTTCTCAGCAAAAGCTGGGCTTTCATGGAGGATACTATGGGCATCCTACTTGGACATGGTATTGCTTGATATGAATAACTTTTTCATTCAGGGGTCGAAAGTCCACTATTCCAGACCTACAATTGATCACAGCATAATGTCTGAATAGTAAGTCCATCCCCAGAATGATGTCATAACCTTTCATGTTGATAATGACCAGATCCGCGTACAACTTATTATCCCCAACAGAGACAATATTGCCTTGTACTACCTGATCTGAATGTAGAAACTCTCCAGATGGTAGCATGACACTATAAAAGGTATCGACCGGCACAGACAACAAATTCGACTTTCCTACGAACTCAGTGGCTATAAATGAATGTGTGGCCCCTATGTTTATATGTAACGACCCCATTAGGGCCGAGACTGATTCATAACTTTCTTAAATTATTTACACTAAGTTTACTCTCTATATTTTTTTTTTTCTTTTAAACAGTACTTAAAGACAATGCCACATCTGATAAAAACTGAACCCTTCAAAAACTCGGCTCCCACATAAGACTATCTACACAGTCAGTCACAGAGTCGATCGACATGACTCAGACATCGGTTCCATAACGTGTTAGGGCAGAAGGAAAGTGCCCTCAGACCACTAGACTTCATCGATCGCGGGCTGCATGGATTTGCAGTCATCTACCGATAGAAACACATTCCCTGAATGTCATGTGCACTCCGCGTGACTCAGTAGACGTCGCCCAGTAGAAGGCATCATCCGATGGACACGAGCGTTTCACGTGACTCATGGACATCGCCCGGTAGAAGACCTCTACCGATTACTAAACGACAAAACATAATTACCCACATCATCCGATCACAAAATGACAATACTTAATACTCACTTCTTCCGATAGCGAAAACATCTACATCTACCGGTTGACATATGAATCACACGTGGCATAATAATCATCATCCGATAGAAGACCTCTACCGGTGAATAAGAAATTCCTAGCATCTGTTGATCGTAATAATCAGCATCTACCGATTGACATGTGCATCGCACGTGACATATAAGCATCATCCGATAGAAGACCTCTACCGATTAATAAGAAATTTCTAGCATCTGCCGATAGTAATAATCAGCATCTACCGACGACAACATCTACGAAAACGAGACATCCTGACTTTCACAGACTTCAACTTGACTAAAATAAGATTGCACAGGTATAAATCATAGACTCATCCAGAATACGTGTAGCGGAAGACTTAAATAAAACATAAATCATTCTATCTCCTCATGATCATTCTTAAACTTAGAAATCCAGTCAGACAAATCCCAAAATCCATCGTGTTAAGAAAATCCCTTCCTACTTAATTTCAGTATGTATAATTCTTACTAACATCTAGAGCAGTAATCAGGGGTCATAATCGCCTTTCCAGCCACAAATCTATCACCCTGAGCACCATCCAACAACCAGTCTTAGACATCCTCACTGCATTTGGAATCCTCACCTGGTAGTTATTCACCTATATCATAAGGTTTAAACTATAAGCCTAATGCTTAGTAAGGAGTGCAATACTAACATGTATGCATGAATGCACAGTTGAAAAGATCACATTTTCATAATCATTCCTCGTTACATTCTTCTTCATGTTCTTGTTCATCGTTTACATCACGTTCTTGTTCATCGTTTACATCATGTGGATTAAGGGAGGATTTGTGCCGAAAAGGGGGTTGACAGTGAAAGTGTACATAGTCCCTTGCGGGCCGTATTCATGGTCCTCCTTTTGGACAGTGACATACGCCAAACCGCCCCTAACCCTCTCTTAATCCTTGTTACATAAGTTTCATGTTCATATCTTGATCGGGAAGAAAAACATGCACTTAAAACATTTTCATATGCTTGAAAAGAAAAACAATCGTGAAGCATGAGTATGAGTACTCTAATTTCATCAGACTAAAAGGACAGTTCATTCATTCATCAAAAGATCATACTATCAACTCGAGTATCATAACCAAACAAACAATAGCACATATAAACTTTAAACATTATAGACATCATCTACTAGTACCCTTGTGATGTAGGGCCTTAATGGTCGGGAATCTTACTCACTCACTTACCTGGTTTCCCTTAGCAACTTGAGCACTTCACCTCGGATTTTTTTCTTCACCTAAAACATTTCACATTACAAAGTTAAAACAAAATCCTAAAAGTTCTAACCAAAATTCATCCTAGAATCTAACGTACATGTATTTCTAAGTTCTTTAGTCAAGTACCTTATGTGCGTAGATCAAGATTCTAGAACCTAAAATGCCCAGATTCAACCTAGCAACTAAACACAGTCGGTTATCTTAATGTCCAAAATCGAATCGGAAATGCCATTGCTAAACGCAGATTATAAATGTTACTATAATAACTCTGCCATTGAAGAATCTGAAACTTCAAGTTCTAGCTGAAAACAGAGCTCTAAGTAACTAACCAGCAGCTACATTGTCTAAGCCTTACCTAGAGCGTGGATTGTCGGGGTGGAGACTGAAGAATTGGTCACCGACGAAGGAGTCGCTGGCAAAGAGAAGGAGAGCTCTGGAGGTTGAGAAATCGCAGAAGGAAAGTGTCGGCTACAGTGGGGTTTTAGTGAGGTTTAAGGATTTCCATTTTTGATTTATATCGATTGAAATCCATCTTATTTACAATTCTGTCATCACACAAATAAAATCAATTAAGTTTTGGCATTTAAATTCAAAATTGTAAAGGTTAATGGTGGAGGTGACAGTTAAAGCGATTAAGAAAATACCTGGCCGAACATTGTCGGGTGTTACATCCACCCCTCCTTAAACAAAATTTTCGTCCTCAAAAATTGATCAAGCAAAGAGCTCAGGATATTTGGCCAACATGTCCTGCTGTCGCTCCCACGTGGCTTCTTCAATGCCATGATTCATCCATAAGATTTTCACCAGTGGAATTTCTTTATTCCGCAGAGTCTTAACTGCAGATTCTAATATTTGCACTGGTTTCTTTTCATACACCAATGTCGGCTCTGTGCTGTTATCATTCTTTTCCTAATAATGGTAATCTTATCTGACATCTGCTGCAAAATTTTGGGGCCTAGGAGTTTTGCTTCGCCAACTTCATCCCAGTATAAGGGTGATCTGCATTTCCTGCCATACAGTGCTTCGTATGGTGCCATACGAATGGTGGACTGGAAACTATTGTTGTAGGAGAATTCAACCAAGGGAAGGTATTGACTCCAAGATGTATGGAAATCTAGCACACACGCCCTCAACATGTCCTCGAGTGTTTGAATTGTCCATTCAGATTGGCCATCTGTTTGAGGATGAAATGCAGTGTTGAAGGATAACTTTGGGACAAGAGTGCCTTGAAGACTTTGCCAAAACCTTGAGGTGAACCTGGGATCACGATCTGAGACAATCGATATCGGAATCCCATGCAATCTGATAATTTCCTGAACATACAGATTAGCAAGCTGGTCCATCGTGTACGTTGTCTTTACAGGTAGGAAGTGAGCTGATTTCGTCATTCTGTCAATTACAACCCAAATATTATCATGACCTTTAGTTGTCTTAGGTAATCCCACAACAAAGTCCATGACAATGTTTTCCCACTTTCATTCGGGAATCGGTAAGGGTTGAAGGGTACCACCTGGACGTTGGTGTTCTGCCTTAACTTGCTGGCATATCAAACACGACTCTACATACCTGACAACATCCCTCTTCAAATTTGGCCACCAATAGAGTAACTTCAAGTCCCGATACATCTTGGTGCTGCAAGGATGTACAGAAAAGGGAGACGAGTGCGCCTCGGCCAAGATCAACTTACGTAATTCCTCATCACTTGGAATATACCACTGGTTTCTAAATTTCAAAATATCATCCTTGGAGAGACTGAACTCAAAAGAGGCGTCCTTCAACTTACTCATCATGCTCTTATTTTTCTTTGATTCCTTTTGTTGTGCCTCCTTGATCCTATCCAAGATAGTTGGTTGAATAGTTACTTCTGCAAGTAGTTCCGACAGCTCAGAAACTATTTCCAATTCAAATTTCTGAACTTCCGTCCTCAATGGTACAGACATGGTTGACACCGCAGGTTGCATCATCGTTGACATCGTGCTTAATGCATCGGCTATAGCATTAGCCTTACCTGGGTGACTTAATTTCAAAGTCATAATCCTTAACAAACTCTAACCAACGTCTTTGTCTCATGTTCATCTCCTTTTGAGTAAAAAGGTACTTCAGGCTTTTATGGTCAGAAAACACTTCACACTTCTGACCATACAAATAGTGTCTCCAAATCTTTAATGCAAAAACAACTGCGGCTAATTCCAAATCATGAATGGGGTAATTCTGTTCATAACTTTTCAGTTGCCTAGAGGCATACGCCACAACCTTGCCTTCTTGCATCAAGACACACCCCAGACCAACTTTGGATGCATCACAATAAACACTGAACTTCCCTTCTTCAGTTGGAAGTGTCAAAAGAGAGGCTATCGTCAACTTCAATTTTAGTATTTGAAAACTATCTTCACAAGCTTCAGTCCAAGAGTACTTGGTGTCCTTCTTTGTTAAACTAGTTAAAGGTTTAGCTATCATAGAAAATCTCTTAATAAACTTTCTATAATAACCTGCCCGACCAAGGAAACTACGGACTTCACTGGCGTTCCTCGGTTGGGGCCAATCTTTTACTACCTGAATTTTGGTTGGATCTACAGATATGCCCTCAGCAGAAATGACATGGCCTAGAAAGTTGACCTTATCCAACCAGAACTCACACTTGGACAACTTGGCATAGAGTTGCTGCTGTTCTAATGTCGTCAAAACTACTCTTAAGTGTTTTTCATGGTCAGCTTTGGTCCGTGAATAAATTAGGATATCATCTATAAACACAATCACAAACTTGTCCAAATACTCACGAAACACACGGTTTATCAAGTCCACAAACGCTGCAGGTGCATTCGTCAATCCAAACGACATCACAAGTAATTCATAATATCCATATCGGGTTCTGAATGTTGTATTTGGTATATCACTCTTCTTAACCTTCAGTTGGTAATAACCCGAACGTAAGTCAATTTTTGAAAATACCTTAGCTCCTTGTAACTGGTCAAACAAGTCGTCAATTCGGGGTAAGGGATATTTATTCTTGATTGTTAATTTGTTCAGTTCTCTGTAATCTATGCACATTCTAAGAGAACTGTCTTTCTTCTTAACAAATAGGACAAGTGCACCCCAGGGAGAACAACTAGAGCGTATAAATCCCTTGTCAACAAGTTCCTGGAGTTAGACTTTTAACTCCTTCAGCTCAACAGGTGCCATGCGGTAAGGGTTCTTAGACACAGGTGATGCCTCGGGATATGTATCGATTACAAAATCAATTTCTCTATCAGGTGGTAACCTGGGCAAGTCATCCAAAAATGCTTTTGGAAATTCTCGTACAGGAATATCTTGGAGTTCTACCTTATCCTTTACCCGGACATCAATTATGCTAGCTAGAAAACTCTCACAACCACCCTTCAGTAACCGCTGAGTCTCTAGTGAAGATATAATTGGCATTTTACTTATTTTTGGGATAGCTTGGAAGGAATACTGATCTCCGTTCGAGGGTCGGAACTCAACCAATCCAGACCTACAACTTATCGTGACATAATGTCTGAATAGCCAATCCATTCCTAATATGACTTCATATCCCTTCATATCAATTACGATTAGCTCTACATATAACTTATTTTCTCCTAAAGATACAATATCACCTTTCACTATCTGTTCTGAATGTAAGGACTTCCCTGACGGTAACATAACACTATATGACCTCTCGGCTGGCAAGAGTTCTAACCCATGCTTACATACAAACAAGGTTGATACAAACGAGTGTGTGGCTCCCGTATCTATAAGTGTATAAGAAGAAATACCACAGATCATAATTGTACCTGTTATGACCATATGCTGCACCACATCCTCATCCTCTATTAAAGCATAGACTCTTGGCGCTACTCTCGCACGATTTGGGTCTGGCGGCATAGGGCAATCTCTGACCATGTGTCCAACCTTGTCACATCTATAGCAACGGGCAGAATATAATTTACATTCGCCATGGTGATTCTTCTGGCAGGTGGAACATAGAGGAGCTAGAGGTCGCTTTCCTTTTCCTTGATCATCATTTGGATTGAAGGGTCTCTTCACACCTTTCTGCTGTTGTTGCGGTCCTCTATTCTGTTGTGGTTGCCAACCTCTGCCCTAGCGTGGTGGTGGCTAAGTCTCCTTGATAAACTTCCTTGGCGGTTCACCTTGTCCTTGTACTGTTAACTCAACTTCTTCCAATTCCAAAGCCTTAGCAGCCACTTCGGAATAAGGTATGTTATGGATCCCTGCAGTCTTTACCCCCTGGAAGAGGCTCGGCTTCAGTCCATGGACAAACTGGTGAATCTTGTCTTCCTCATCATCCACCAGTCGGGGTGCAAATCTGGACAAGGCCTCAAACTTACAAATGTAATCAGCCACAGAACCGGTTTGGCGCAGCTGCATAATCTCCATCTTTTTGCTGGCCTGAACCGCTCGGATAAAATACTTGTCATAAAAGGCCGTCTTTAACCACGCCCAAGTCATAGTTTCCGCATTCGTAGTACTCTGAATTGAGTTCCACCAATGCCTTGCACCCAATGCAAGATGAAAAACAGCACATGTCACCTTGTCCCCATCTTCGACCTTGGCATACTTGAACATGTCCTCAATTGTCCGAATCCACTCTTCAGCATAAATAGGATCCGAAACTTGACCATTGAATACTGGAGGTCGAAGGCGGTGAAAACGCTCGCTTCCATTGTCGTGAGTCGTATTTGAGCTAGAATTCCCTTGCTCATCCCTAGCAGCCACCCACTTCTCAATTTGGCGGGACTGGCGAATAACCAAGTCGGTTAGCTGAGCGATGGTGTTACTATCCTCATTGCTCTCTCTTTGTTGACCTCTTACCATTTTGAGATTCCTAAACAAGTAATCATAAACACATATTAACGTAATGACATTACTAAAATCATAGACACTTATAGTTGTTGGAGTGTGCTCATGTGACAATCTGTGCTGGAAGGCAGTCTCTAGAATCCATTTTAGAACCCGGTTTTGCTTTGATACTATAATTGTAACGACCTCATTAAGGCCGAGACTGATTCATAACTTTCTTATATTATTTACATTAAGTTTACTCTCTATATTTTTTTTTTCTTTTAAACAGTACTCAAAGACAATGCCACATCTGGTAAAAACTGAACCCTTCAAAAACTCGGCTCCCACATAAGACTATCAATACAGTCAATCAAAGAGTCGATCGACATGACTCAGACATCGGTTCCATAACGTGTTCGGGCAGAAGGAAAGTGTCATCAGACCACTCGACTTCATCGATCGCGGGCTGCATGGATTTGCAGTCATCTACCGATAGGAACACATTCCCTGAATGTCACGTGCACTCCACGTGACTCAGTAGACGTCGCCCAGTAGAAGGCATCATCCGATGGACACGAGCGTTTCACGTGACTCATGGACATCGCCCGGTAGAAGACCTCTACCGATTACTAAACGACAAAACATAATTACCCACATCATCCGATCACAAAACGACAAGACTTAATACTCACTTCTTCTGATAGCGAAAACATCTACATCTACCGGTTGACATATGAATCACACGTGGCATAATAATCATCATCCGATAGAAGACCTCTACCGGTGAATAAGAAATTCGTAGCATCTGTCGATCGTAATAATCAGCATCTACCGATTGACATGTGCATCGCACGTGACATATAAGCATCATCCGATAGAAGACCTCTACCGATTAATAAGAAATTCCTATCATCTGCCGATAGTAATAATCAGCATCTACCGACGACAACATCTACGAAAACGAGACATCCTGACTTTCACAGACTTCAACTTGACTAAAATAAGATTGCACAGGTATAAATCATAGACTCATCCAGAATACGTGTAGCGGAAGACTTAAATAAAACATAAATCATTCTATCTCCTCATGATCATTCTTAAACTTAGAAATCCAGTCAGACAAATCCCAAAATCCATCGTCTTAAGAAAATCTCTTCCTACTTAATTTCAGTATGTATAATTCTTACTAACATAATAAGAGCAGTAATAAGGGGTCATAATCGCCTTTCCAGCCACAAATCTATCACCCTGAGCACCATCCAGCAACCAGTCTTAGACATCCTCACTGCATTTGGAATCCTCACCTGGTAGTTATTCACCTACATCATAAGGTTTAAACTATAAGCCTAATGCTTAGTAAGGAGTGCAATAATAACATGTATGCATGAATGCACAGTTGAAAAGAACACATTTTCATAATCATTCCTCGTTACATTCTTGTTCATGTTCTTGTTCATCGTTTACATCACGTTCTTGTTCATCATTTACATCATGTGGATTAAGGGAGAATTTGTGTCGAAAAGGGGGTTGACAGTGAAAGTGTACATAGTCCCTTGCGGGCCGTATTCATGGTCCTCCTTTTGGACAGTGACATACGCCAAACCACCTTCAACCCTCTCTTAATCCTTGTTACATAAGTTTCATGTTCATATCTTGATCGTGAAGAAAAACATGCACTTAAAACATTTTCATATGCTTGAAAAGGAAAACAATCGTGAAGCATGAGTATGAGTACTATAATTTCATCAGACTAAAGGGACAACTCATTCATTCATCAAAAGATCATACTATCAACTCGAGTATCATAACCAAACAGACAATAGCACAGATAACCTTTAAACATTATATACATCATCTACCCAGTACCCTTGTGATGTAAGGCCTTAATGGTCGGGAATCTTACTCACTCACTTACCTGGTTTCCCTTAGCAACTTGAGCACTTCACCTCGGATTTTTTTCTTCACCTAAAACATTTCACATTACAAAGTTAAAACAAAATCCTAAAAGTTCTAACAAAAGTCATCCTAGAATCTAACGTACATGTATTTCTAAGTTCTTTAGTCAAGCACCTTATGTGCGTAGATCAAGTTTTCAGAACCTAAAATGCCCAGATTCAACTTAGCAACTAACACACAGTCGGTTATCTTAATGTCCAAAATCGAATCGGAAATGTCATTGCTAAACGCAGATTATAAATGTTACTACAATAACTCTGCCATTGAAGAATCCGAAACTTCAAGTTCTAGCTTAAAACAGAGCTCTAAGTAACTAACCAGCAGCTACATTGTCTAAGCCTTACCTAGAGCGTGGATTGTCGGGGTGGAGACTGAAGAATCAGTCACCGACAAAGGAGTCGTTGGCAATGAGAAGGAGAGCTCTGGAGGTTGAGAAATCGCAGAAGGAAAGTGTCGGCTACAGTAGGGTTTTAGTGAGGTTTAAGGATTTCCATTTTCTATTTATATCGATTGAAATCCATCTTATTTACAATTATGTCATCACACAAATAAAATCAATTAAGCTTTGGCATTTAAATTCGAAATTGTAAAGGTTAATGATGTAGGTGACAGTTAAAGCTGTTAAGAAAATACCTGGTCGAACATTGTCGAGTGTTACATTATAAGTGTGTATGCAGCTATATTACAAATCAAAAGTGTACCTGTAATGACGGAGTGTTGGACAGCATCATCACCCTCCATCAAGGCAAAGATCCTTGGAGTAGCCCAGAAGTTTTTACTAAAAATTGCATTTTAGTATATTATGGGAACAATTTTGAGTTCTTGATTGGAAATATTTGAAGTATTTGAAAAAATTCAGAATAATTAAGAATAGAAAATTCTATTTAACTTTTACATATTTTAATTTGTTATTAACTGACCCTTTTCAAAAGAAAAAAAAGTTCGTGAATCAGAAATAATAGATTAGTAAATAGTAACAAAATCTTTTTTTGTGGAATATACATATCAATATTCATGGATCATACCTTTTATTTCACTTCCAGTTCTTATGTTACTAGTAGGGGGACTCTTGCTTTTTCCAACGTCAACAAAAAAATGTCGCCGTATATGGTCTTTTATTGGTGTTCTCTTTTTAATTATAGTGATGATTTTTTTATTTTATTTGTTTATTCATCAAATAAGTAACAGTTATATTTATCAATATGTATCAGGCTGTCTTTTATCTTGCATTGGGCAGTCTCCGACTTGATGGCCCTTTTTATTACATCTGAAACAACGGCCAGAACGAAGTCTGCATTCTTCAGAATGATCCCTATTACATATAGGGCACTGAGGGATTTGAGAAGTCCTTGTGGTCGCTTTCCTTTCCCCTTGATCAAAGGTTGCATCATTGGGCCTTTTAACGCCCCTAATTTGTTGCTGTTGTGGCTGCTTCTGTTGTTGTTGGGGCTGAAATTCTCGGAAAAACCACCTCGGAGGTTCCCATTGTCTTTGAAACTTCGTCTCAATTTCTTCCATTTCTAGTGCCTTGGCCACTACTTTTGAATTAGGCACATCATGTATACCTGTTGTTTTGACTCCTCTATAGATATCCATCTTCAAATCTTAAACAAACTGGTGAACTTTATTCTTTTCAGCATCTACCGGATGGTTAGCATAGTGGGATAATGATTCAAACTTTCTTATGTATTCTGACACCGCTCCATACTGTAGTAACTGAGAAAATTCCACTAATTTGTTTATCCTAACATTACGGTTGAAGTACTTTTTATAGAATATCTTCTTGAATTGATCTCATGACATTTCCATTGCAAAAATTGATGCCTTAACGGTGTCCCACCAGTATCCGACATCCTTCGCAAGATGGAACACTGCACAGGTAACTTTTTTACTTTCCTCCAACTCAGCATAATTGAACATGTTTTCTATTGTTTGGATCCAATCATCAGCATGAGTCTGGTCCGTATATTGTCCGTTGAAGGTCGGAGGTTGGAGTCATCGAAAACGTTCTCCACTCTGATCACTGGAAGCATTAGAGTTGGAGTTGTCATCTCTGTTCATGAATCTTTCTAGTTGTTAGGATTGTCGGTTCACCAACTCGGTTAATTGTCTAATTGTACTTGAGTCATTCCTTTCGTTCGTTGTTTCTCTTCGTTCCCTAGGCATTGTTGCTAATCCTATACAATTATAAACATACATCAATATCTAATAACATAACTTAACATAAATACTTACAGTTGATGAAGTGTTCCCATGTGGTGGTTTGTGCTGTCAGGCAGTCTACAGAACCGATTTTAAAACCTGGATGCTCTGATACTAAAAAATTGTCATGACCCGTACATCGCGACACATTACTTGACTTACATTTAAACTTTCACGTAAAATTTTTCGAAACTTAAAAATAACGAACTTGAACTGTGAACTCCTTTCAAAATAAGTTTGGAAGAATTCTTATAAAGTTGGTTTAGGTAAAAAAAAAATTCTCAAAACATCACCTATAAATATCATCCAAAATCTCTAATTTTCAAACATTACATAGCTCATTAAAAATGAACCAAAATACACAATGGAAGTCTAAAATGAATACTCGTAGAAAACCCATAAATCAAAACATTTTCTATAAATCATAATCAAACCCCAAGCAAGTCCAGTATTTTTAAAATATAAATTCTTCTATACATAGATTTTAAATCATGAAAACATATTCCAACCTGTTTTTTTATCAAAACATAATCCAACCTATTTTTCGCTCAAAACATAATCCAAATTGTTTTTCTTATCAAAACATAATCTAAAACCAAACCGTTCCAATATTCGTCAAAACATTTAAATTCTTTTATACATAATCTTCAAAATCTAAAAAAAAAAAAAAAAACTATACCAAAACCACCTGGAGTTCACCCACAATTCAAAATTGCCTTGACAGCCACAAACCCTCCACCATGAGCTCACTCCTCCAACTGGACCTATCCATCGTCTTAAGGCTCGAAGTCCTCACCTGTAAAGTCGTCACTTACATCACAAAGTTTAAACTAATGAGCCTAACACTCAGCAAAAGATGTATAAATGCAATGAATGCTCGTGCATGCATGTTTCATAAAAACCTATATATTCTTCACTTTACTTTTCATTTGACATGGGTTAAAGGGGCTCGAGTAAGGGAGTAGATGCAGAGATTTCAGTAGGTCCTAGGCAGAGACTATTTACATATCCAAGACAAATACTATGTGTGCCTGGTTTTACATAATCCCAGACAAGGACAAAACAAATATACCATACTAGCCCTGACCCACAATTAACCATTTATGTACATTACATAGTCTTGTCTTTCTTATATAAAACATTTTGTATGCCTTCATAAAAACGTGATGCATAAACCATCGAAATGCACAATACACATATCATAATAACATGACATTTTAACAGATATAATACCTAACATAGAACATCTCTTATAACTTATCTACCCATCAATTATACCCCATAAAACAGATAATACCTTCTGTAACATCCGGAAATTTTTTTGAATTATAACTTTTGTGATATATATTAATGGACATATAAAAAAAAGAAGAAGGAAAAGAAAAAAAAATCAAACTAAAGTTCAACCAAACAAAGCATTTAGTTAGAAACTAATAGAAGGGCAAACTAGGAAGTAAAGTGGGTGGTTGGAAGCATCCAATAAGAAGGTGACATGTGGCAAAGCTTGTGGAAGAAACTGCTATCCTTGCTTCTTCTCTCCCTTACGTGAAATCCCTTTCACCTTATATTTCCTTGTGCTTTCTTACATCGCCGAGAAGAAACCCTCCCCTCCTTCCCATAAAATTTCTCTCCTCCACATTTCTCCCAGAGCACTCTGCAGAGCTGAGAGCCGGAAAAAAGAAATGAGAAAACAGTGGCGGCTAAACCTCATTAAACCGTCCCTTAAATATGTTATCCACTAAAGGTCTCTATTTACTTTTATGCCCTTACTTAGTCACTCATTAACCTAATCAATAATTCACCCAATTTCATCCATAAAATGTACACTATTAGATGACAAGGTAAATTGGTTCAATGGAGCCGGGTGTTACATGAAGTCACGTGGACTTGGGACGATAAAGTCACGTGGTCTGTGGACGAAAAGTCTAAGTAGTCTGTGGACGTTAGTCTATAGACGTTAGTCTATAGACGATGAAGTCACGTGGTCTGTGGATGATAAAGTTTAGTTAAGCACTGTGGCAAAGAAAGTCAAACGTCCACACTGTCTTCTATCTCCTTCGTCCACGCTGTCTTCTGTTTCTGTTATCCATTTCTGTCTGTTATAATGTCTACCCCTACTTTTCATTTGATGAAACCCGGTATAAAGATTTCGTCATCGTCCAAACCCACTGTTCATTTGATGAAACCAGAGACGAATTGCCCATTTGATGAAACTCGATAGAAAGATTTTGTCATCGTCTAGATCTACTGTTCATTTGAGGAAACCCGAGAGGAATTTAACTATCTTTAAATGAGTAAGAGGAAAAGAAGAAAATAAAAGTTTAAATTTTACGTCATTTTTAGGAATAGTGTTATGGGAAATATTGGGATGTTACACCTAGTACCTTTGTGATATAGGCCATAAGGGCCAAACACAAACAACAAAACTTACTTGGAGTTCTTAGCAATATTTAGGCACTTTTGATTAATTTCCTTTGTTGCTTGGAAAACCTATATTATGTGAATCAAACCATCAATATTATGTCGAAATTCCATAATTCAACCATGCATAACATTCATCACACTTACCCAATTCTAGAAATTCCAAACCAATTAACTTAAATATCCAAAAAAATAGATTAAACCAATTTCCAACAATAAACAACCAATTTCAACCATTCAACAATTCGAAGAAGATAAAATTTTCCTGCTCTAGGGTTCTCGGTTCTCAAGCCTGAAATCCATAACATCACAAAACTCTAAAATTTCATAAAGCTTTACACTAAATCCTTACCTTCAAGTTGAAACCGTGAGGAGATGGAAGAGAAATCGGAGAAATCATCGCGGGGTAGAGGAAGAAAACTGAGGCTAGGCTTCGACGTTGGGCGAGAGAGAGAGAGTAAATGAAATGTTTAAGTGAATGAGTTGGGTTTTAATCCAATACTTGGTCCATTTTAACCCATCTATTTCAACTCCACCGTATAAATCATAAACATACATTTCATATCCCCTTTTAATTTTTACCATCTCTTTTATCCAAAAATCACAACTTCTTAATATCACCAAAAAGGATAGTTAAATTTAATAAGGTAAGTACATAAATATTTTTAAGGAGTTGATAAAATTTCTGGGTGTTACAAAAATTAAACGTTGGGCTAGCAGTCAGGCACGCGATGCTGGGTTGCGCAATGGGCTGACACACAAGAAGACTGATGTGGGCCAAGCACTAGGCGCACGGGCTTGGGCGCATGCGGGTGGTGCATGCAAGGTGTTGTGTCTAGGCACATTGTTTGATCTGAGCGCGTGCAACTGGGTCTAGGAACGTGCACTGCATGCTCTCTTGCAACCTTTTGATGCTTTTTGGGCCTATTGTGTCTTTCCTTGCTTCTTTGGTTTGTCATTGGACCTCTTATATTTTGTAATGCGTTAAGGTCCTTAGGCTTGAACGTGCTAGTACCTTAGATTACATCATTCCCTCCCACTTCAACAAGATTCGTCCTCGAATCTTTGTCCTTGGAGATTGAGCTCGTGATTTTATTGTTTATCAAACAACCTTCATAGAATGCACCTTTAAATTCCTGAAAATTAAAAACAACACTTGGACGAGAAAGCGTTGGATTGTTAGATAAATAATCTTTCTTGCACCAAGGTACAAGTGTATGTTGTTTTGCTAACATCACGCTTTTTCTGCCGTTTCAACTTTCTCTTGTTGAACTTCCATAAAACTTTGATCTTTTGGAAAAAAAAAATATGTTCCTTGGTCGGTTGTTCTTCTTTGTGAGGTCTGTTTCACTCTTGAAAAATTGTTTTTTCCTCCAATGCTTCAATTTTTAGATGAATAACAATCTCATCTTGCTTGTGCTTTTTGACGGCTAATTTGGTTTTTTTCTCCTCATTGTAAATCTAACTATCGATCATAAGATCCAACTTTTTGTTCCATTCTGAATAAAATTCAAATGCACTTTTATCTTAGGATGGAGGAATCATCTTTTTGATATTGCTTAGGTTTTCATCCCTTCTGTGTATCCTTTTATCCTTTTCTCTTTTGTAATTTCCATACTTGAGTCTAACATCCTCATAATCATGGTTAATGTGTGCTTTGCTTTTTTGCCTGTGACTATTGCAAGGGGATTCCATCTTATCCAATATGATGCTTAGGGCCTTAACTTGATTTTGCATGGCGCTCATGAACAATTTTAGACCCACTTTGTCTTGTTCTTCACTCATGGTTTTTGGCTAACAATAAGAAACCATAAGTTAACGTTAGATTAATAAAAAATAATTGTGATAAAGCAAAATAATGTACGGACCTTCCTCTACCTCATGTGTTTACATTCAATGGATGTCACTCCACTCGTGTTGCGCTTAAAAATAAAGGTTTTTTTTTTTTTACAAATAATTTCACCCTCTTGCTTTTTACCTCTCAATCTTCTCTTATGGCTTTTATGTAAGAACTTGATCAATGATAAATATTCAACAAGTGAAAACTATCAAGATCAAATATTTAAGCTAAAAAACCAAACTTTCAAGACAATAAAAATCAAGCAATGGGGAAGAACAAACTATTCGAATAGGAATTGAGCAATAATTTGAATATTCGAATAACAAATATCCATGAAATCCTAGGACAAGATTTTTGAAATTCAAAACAAAGTTTTCAAATTTCTAGATCAATATTTTTGAAATTTCAAAATAAGATTTTCTGAAATTCAAGATAACAAAGTTTTCGAATTTCAAGATAACAAAGTTTTTGAATTTCAAGATAAGATTTTCTGAAACCAAACAAAGTTTTTTTATTTCAAGATAAGATTTTCTGAAATTCAAACGAAGTTTTTTTGAATTTCAAAATAAGATTTTCCTAAAATTCAACAAAGTTTTCTAATTTCAAGATAAGATTTTATGAAATTTAAACAAAGTTTTTCGAATTTCAAAATAAGTTTTTTTTTTTAATTGAAGAATTTCGACTATGAAAATCTACAAAGTAGAAAAAAAAATTGACAAAAAGCAATAAAGATAGCACCTTGAATCGTACGAGCCTTTTCTCTTATACCAAATGATTCGAACTTCGGATTGAAAGGACCCAAGACCCAACAACAACACAAAATGATTCACTGAAATGCATTTGATTCAAGGAAAAAAGAGAACTTGACCCTGATCGAACATTGTCAATGGAACCGAAGTTATCAAATAACTGAGTTTGACCCAAACAAAATATGTTGGTTGAACCAAAGCTATCAAGTTTGATCTTTCAAGTCAATACTTGAAGAAGATCGTGTTCTTCGTAAAGAACTAAAGAGAAGACTCTCTCAACAAGCAAAAAGCTAATTTTCATTAATCATCAAACTTTCAAAACAAAGTCCAACTCATATGTTTACATAGATAAAATAAGTAAAATACGACAATAAAATAAAATAACATAATCCTAAAAATTAAAGGTTAGGTTGGTGGTCAGGCGCATGAGGCTGGGCTGCGCGATGGGTTGGAGCACAGGAAAAAGAATGCAGGCCAGGTGCTAAGTGTGAGGGCTTGGGCGCATGTGGGTTGGGCACGCAATCTGTTGTGTCTGGGCACGCTGTTGGATCTAGGCATGTGCAACTGGGTCTAGGTGCGCGCACTACATGCTCTCTTACAACCTTTTGATGTTTTTTGGGCCTAATGTGTCTTTCTTTGCTTCTTTGGCTTGTCATTGGACCTCCTATGTTTTGTAATGGGTTAAGGTCCTTAGGCTTGAGCTTATTGGCAACTTGGATCACATCAATTTATCTTATTGCCTCAATAGTGGCTTGTGGAGCCTAACTTTCTAAAAAGATGAAAATGAATTTTCATGGAACGATGCTTTGAAAACTATTTTGTTATCTCATCATGATTTGAAAGAAAAAGTAGAAGAAGTTTTATATGCATTTAATATAACATTTCTATTGAGTTAGTCACTCACCCCAAACGACCCCATCCCTCTCCAAGCAAGGACAAGAGTAATCAGTAGCTGGAGTTCAGTGGCAACTTTTCTTTACTTTCTCTGTTGAGTGTTTAAGTGTTCCTTGGTGAGGACTTATTTTATTTAGACATGTCTAAGATTAATTTAATTGGATTTGGATCTGTAAACCTTATTGAACTGTCTTTTTGTAACACCCGATTTTACGGGATTTTATAATTTTGCTATATAATGGCTTTTTTATAAATATTGTGAAGTCAACCCGTTTTGAGTGCTGGAAGCCTTGTTAGGACTATATGAATGAATTGGATTATCTGGAGAGATAAGGGAATTTTGGAGATATAACGCCTATTCTACGAGTCTTAGACAATTCTCGTAATATAAAGGGTAATTTAGTAAATATAGAAAACTAGGTCCGTTTTGCAAACAGAAAGTTTTATTAGAGCTCTAGTAATAAATTGGAATTTATGGTGAAATAAAAAAAATTGGAGAAACCGAATCGATAGCTAAAAAACGAGACAAACAAAAAATTAAACAAAAGGGCAAACTGGTAATTTTGCATGTCAAATTTATTAAATAACACAAATCCCTCTCTTCCCTCAACACTTAACGATTTCCAGAGAGAAAGAAAAATTCTTCTCTGGCAATTTCTCTCCCTCTACCACTCATTCTCTCTTCCGGCGACAAACGTTCCTCTCCGGCAACTCGACTCCTCACGTTTTCTTCTCCAATCATGACCTTAGGTAAGATTCTATAGTTTTCGGACGTTAGATTTCGATTTTCATAGAGTTAAACGGTTAGGGTTTCGTCTAGGGTTTTGTAAAATAGTCAGATTTTGTTAAAAACGGCTAAGTTTACCCTATTTATGACTCTAATGGGTGTATTTAAGATTATTGGTAAAGGTTAGTTGGTTTAATGAAGGTTGTTGGAGTTTTTGGTTGTTGGAGATTTTAAAAACTCCATTAATAGAGGCCAAAGGATTCACGAGCACGAATTGCTCGATGAAATGTCTCAACGAGTTAAATTAAAGTTTTAGGAAGGTTTCCCTTAGATAGGAGTTTCACTAGTCTTCGAAATTCGATGTTCTAGGCCCGATTTTAATGATGGTTTTTATCAATTGGTTTAGTGAACAACGCTCGTGGACGGAGCTCGGTGTGCTATGAACGCGAGGTAAGTCTTCTTGCTTTGTTTGGCCGATTTGGCCTACAGCAAGAGTTTGACGTCAGTGAGGATATTGGTGAATTTCGTAGTTTTAGAATAAGTGGTTGGGTAATTAGGTGTATATGTCGTAGTGCGTTTTCTAAGATTTATTGGTTGTTTTTCTTATAATAACTATAGATTGTGCTATTTGAACTGTACATGCATCACGCTCCTTCAAAATGGCATGAAAATGAGTTTCTACATGTGTTTTATGAAAAGAACTCAATTAATGAAAAGAAACGAATGCAAGTAATCCCGGTTACGACGGGGTGGGGTTCAGACATGGCTATCCAGTAGGTAAAGCATGTTTTCCCCTCGGTAGATGGAAAGGGTTGTCTAACCGCCAAACGTGCCCTCTCCATCTAGTGAGAGTTAGACCTCAGTGACATCCCGTTATGTAACATAATGAATGAAATGAACTGCATGATTTTATGAGTGACATATACACAGTACGCATTTGCATTTACGTAGATTTACTGAGCCTTTAGCTCATAGGATGTCTCTGTGGTGTAGGTGATATCGAACAAGGTGAGGATGATGTTCCTCCACCTGATGAACGCACGTGTAGATGGAGAATGCTCGTGGGAGTGCGCTGGCGCAGTCGGTGCTATTTTGACCCGTGTGGAAAAGACGTATAGGTATTTGGGGTCTCATTGGTAGGAAAGGGTGTAGTTAGTACGTTTAAGTTGACGTAGAGTTTAACTTGAATTTTGATGTTGATAATGGATACGTTTTGATGAATTTAATGATGGGTTAAATTTTGAGCAAATTACATGTAAATGTTAGTATTCTGCTGCATATAATAGCCATTGATGATTTTAGATTTTACTGGAATTGCTTGGTGATTTCTTTTAGGCGTGGAGAATCGTTTGTGTTCAAACCGACCCATGCGGTTTGTTTTAATGAAATGTCAATACGTATAGGCTACGTTGTGTCATGTGTTTGATGAGTTGAGGAAGGGATGAGGCTAAGAGTAATCTTATGTTGAAGTGTCTGGGATGAAATGTGTTTAGGAGTTAGTTGATGAAGGGATGGAGGTAAGGAGGAGATTTTGAAGTGGGCAGGGCATGGAGGAAAAAGTGGGGCAACTCTCTGGTTTTCCAGAGAGTTAGCCGATCGATCGCCAGAAGAGGGGCGATCGATTGCCAGACTCTCTGGTTTTTCCAGAGAGTTACCCAATCGTTCGCCTGCAAAGGGGTGAACGATCGGCTCTTGCAGTGTTCGCTTTGGAATTTCTTCCAAGCGGCAGCCGATCGATCGCCAAAAAGGGGGCGATCGATCAGCTGGTCAAGGGCCGATCGATCGACTGGTCAAGGGCCGATCGATCGACTGTCAAATGGCCGATCAATAGCCCCTTTGTTTTCTTGCTTTGGACATGTTTGCCCTTGGCTTCTGCACTATGTTTTCCCTCAGCTTTATATATTCTTTTAAATGGTTTCAATGACTTAGACTATAATTTAGAATTAAGAAGTCAAGAATTTACTTAGTGTTACAAAAAGAAAAATTTATACGGAAATTTCAAGGTTTAGCACTAAGGGTCGTCACACTTTTACTTATCACACAATTATATTTGTAATCACTTGGATCTTTGGGTTTTATTTAATGTTCAAGTCTTCCGTTACAAATCAAGCCTTAGACTAGGCAATAGAGTCCTCCGACCAGGCATTCTGTTAGACCCGCCTCCGAATCATGACAGCTAGTTCTTAACTCTTTAAAGGTATATAGTTTAAGATGTATGAATTTATTGCAAATCACACCAGTAAAGGCCTACATAGATGTGTGGGACTTTACATGCGATGTGTCATGATTATAACATATTGACATTAAAAAAGTGTTAATATGGTACTTGTTAAAAAGACATTCCTTCAATACATAAAATTTAAGTAACTAATTGATTCATCAAATCATGACATTAATGTGTGAAAAAGAAAATTGAAAGAACCAATATTTTTAGTTAATTAATTTCTATGTTTTTTTTTTCACGTTAAATATGGACAACGTGTCATGGATTCACTCTTTTTTTTGTTTTATGGCCATGTTGAAATTTATCAGTCAAATGGTAATTTGAAAAATTACTGTGCAGTTAAATTTGTGAAAATATATATTTGGGTAATTTGGAATTTACCACGAGTAAGAATTTGGATAACTTTCGGAGTTGTTGAATAAAGATGTAAAGGATTTTATTTAATTTAAATAATATTTATTCAAATTAAATCAATGGAAAAATTAAATAAAAAGGAAGTACATTTTTATAAGGGTTGGGAGCCCTTATTTTGTTACCTTCCCATTAGTGCCACCGCACAAAAAAAGAAGAAGGAGAGGGAAAGCGAGGAGGTGATCCCATTGTGCATATCAACGTGTTTGGAGACCAGGGTTGCGTTCGCGGGTCATCGTGCAAAGATGTTTGTGAAGGAGCTTTGATTTTTGTGAGTTTCCTCTTCATTCTTAAGTTTGGAAGTTTAGGGTTTTTGATGGATTCGGATTCAAGTATGGAAACTCGAATCTGTGAGTTATATTTGGTCTATATGAATAGATTTAAAGTTTATTTATGTTATTTGGTCAAATGGTGCTGAGAAATGGCGAAGGGAGGCAATTTTCACGACCTTTCGTAGTTGAAAATCGCTCAAGTGTCGACCGTTGTAGATGGTTGGTGGACACTTCAAGCCCTTGTAGCTAGAAACAAAGAGTCGACACCTCAGGAGGAAGTGTCGACCACTAGCGTATTTTGAGGTGAAACTTAAGAGATATGAAGTGTCAATCAGGATGAAGTGTCGATCGCAGGCCAAACTTGAATGTTCCAAATGTCAATCGATGGGTCGACCCCCACTTATAAGTGTTGACCATTTCATATTGTCTTTGGTTTGAGTTCCTAGTTTGGGTACAGCACCCAACCATTTCCCTTGTGTCTAAGGATCGAGATTCCTAACCTTGGTTTTGTGATAGCCTCTCATGACTTTAAGGATTTAGAGTCAGCTGTTAAAGTTAAGCCTCTAGCTGGAAGGAGCCCTTGGCGTAATGGTAGAGTTTTTTTATTATTTTCAATTTGCATTACATTGCATCATGGTTTTCTAAAATATTATTTTGGCGAGCTGTCACCTATGAAAAACTTGGCAAGGCCTGGTCGTCAAAACATCAATATTTTACGTATATGTACGTATGATTTTCACGTTTTGCATTGACGCATGGTTTTCTATTGTTGTGATATATATATTTGGGAGGATTGATCCTCGTGATAGTTATGACGGTTTTGGTGTCAAAGTATCAAGAGAATATCCCAATACACCTTCTGGTGTGTGAAGGTTGTCTTGTTTGCAAACTACGAAATGAGTAATATAGTGGTGATGACGTGATATTTGGGTTTTGAATCTCTAAACCTGATCAAGTATTATTGATTATCATTTTTATGGATTGCATCGTAAATGACCATTGTTAACAGACAACCTTGGGTAACGTGGTTGGATCTTCAGATCACACATTGTTTATATTTCTTCTTACTTAATCATAAGGTGCTTGATCTCAGTCGTTGCCTTTCAATGTTATAGTGCTGGAGGGGTTCTTATATGACCCTCTTTTTTCACGGAAGTGATTTTTATATGATAAGCATGATTATGACCTATTTTTATGTAGTCGTCTACATATATGATAGTGTTGAGCAAATTTTCTTAAAATGATGTAAATAAGTTTTCATAGAATGATGTTTTGAAAACTATTTTTTTATCTTATCATATTATAGAAAAAAGGTAAAAAAAAAAATTAACATGCATTTAATATAACACATCTACTGAATTAGTCAATCACTCTAAACGACCCCCTCTATTTCCAAGCAAGAGCAAGAGAGTGAGTAGCTAGAGCTAGAAGTAGTTACCTTTATTTATTTCCTCGTTAGAGTGTTTATCTTAATTCTGGTGATGACTTATCTATATTTGGATATGTGTAAGATAACTTGGATTTGAACATTGGTATTTAGTTCCTTATTAAACAATTTTTTAAATTATCGTACTATTATATTTGTAATTACTATGTGAATTTTAGGCTTTGATTAATGTTCAAGTCTATTGCTGTGAACCAGATCTTGGGCTGGGCAATCGGGTCACCCGACCCGACATTCTGTTAGGCCCTCCTCTAATTCATGACAAAAATATTGAATAAAACTCATACGCATATCATCATGGTTTATTTAGTGGTTTAGAACCTTATCTAGGTGGTGGGAGGTTGTCCTATACTTGTGATTTACATGATCTTGTAATTCTTTAGTATTAGTTTTACTTATTGAGCTTTGTTAGTTCATTCCAATGTGGTTTCTATTTTTATGAGATGAGTGACAACCAGAAGGATAAGGCCAAAGCAGAATAGTAGAGTAAGAGTCTTAAGGTTAGACATGGGCTTGAAGCTCTTGGGCCTTGTGTGTGTGGGTTTATTTTTGTTGTGTGAGTTTGTTATAGTGTCTGTAAGGGTCACATTTAGTGAAACAAGTGTTGTAATAAATGAGTCTATAAAATATTGTAAATAACATGTTTTGTGGTGATATATGATTAAAATGAAATCATATGGTGGTACACAAAATTAAAAGAAAAAAAATCTTATTGAACCAAATTATGATAAATGTTTTTGGTTTACATGAGACTCAACCCTAATTTGGGGTATATGAATGATGCAATTCATCACATCATTATTAGGTTAAATAAAATGTGTACATGTGTGTCTCTCCGAGTGGAGAATCCACATCACTATCTCAGTTTTCTAGGGTGTTGATATTGGGGGTCGTGACAACGTTGTATCAAAGCTCTAGATAAGAGTTTTGTGTCAATATCTATAGAGTTATGGTTAGTGTGTCTAGCAATGCCTCTTAAATTTATCTTGGTAATGGTTGACCTGCTCATTAATATGAAACTTTAGTGTAATGTAGATAGAAAGTGGTGAACTATCTCATGATGGAATTAGTGAACGTGTGGAGATGATTGAAATGATGAGATCTATGAGGGAAATGGCTGAGTCTATGGCTAGACGTACTGCTTATAGTGTTGTTGTTGAAAGAATGGAGAAAGTTGAACCCACTGATATGCAAATAAAGAGTGAGTTCAATAATAGTAGACCCTAGTGTTTCATGGGGAAACTGATCCAAGTATTATGGAGGAATGGCTCCATCAAATAAAGAAGAAATTTATAATGACAGAAATACCAAACATCCTGAAGTTTAAATTGGCAGTGAACTAATTAGTAGGCAGAGCTTATAAATGATGGTACCAAATGAAAGAATCCATGGAAGAAGTTGATGATTGGGAGCAATTTGAGAATCTGTTCTTAGAAAGACTCTTTCCTCGAGCAATGAGAAAAGCCAAAGTTAAGGAATTTTTTTATTTTTTATTTTACTCAGAAAAATGTGTTTGTAGTTGTAACACCCCGTAATTTACCTCCTACTATTCTTAAAAATCACCAAAAATTTAAAATTCCGTTCATTCCTTTTCATCATGCATGTACACGGGTCTTCAGCAGAAGACTATTCATTTGTAAAAATTTAAAATAAAATTAAACTTATGTGTGAATGCTAAAACAATAGAAATATGGGCAGATAATAAATTTTTCCTCTCGGGTTTCATCAAAGAAACAGTAAAAATCTTGAAAGGAACAGTAGAAATTTTCAACTTTTTCTATCGGGTTTCATTGAAGGAATTATGTTTTTTCTCTCGGGTTTTATCAAAGGGATGGACGACAGAACTGAGAGGCAGAATGGACGTTTAAAACAGAAGACAGAACGGACGTTTAAAATAAAGGACAGATACAAAAGACATAATGGACATTTGAAATAGCAGACAGAGTGGAGACGGAAATAGCAGATAACGTGGACGACAGAAGCATACGACAACGTGGATGACAGAAGCAGAAGGCAACGTGGACGACAGTTCTCGCCCACAGACTTCATTCGTCCACAGACTCTATTCGTCCCCGAGGCTTATTCGTCCACGGGACTTATTCGTCCACGGGACTTGGACATTGACTTTAGACGATGACTTTTTTACAGAAACACTTAACTGAATTTTATCGTCCACGGATTTTGGATGATGACTTTCTAACAGAAACACTTAACTGAATTTTATCGTCCACGGACTTTGGATGATGACTTTCTTACAGAAATACTTAACTGAACTTTATCGTCCACGGACTTTGGACGATGATTTTCTTACAGAAATACTTAACCAAAACTCATACAATTTCCCTTCTGTTTCACCCATTACCCGAACGATCGTCCTTTCTGGCGATCGATCGGCTAGCTCTCTGGATTTTGTCCAGAGAGCTGTTTCCACCATCTTTCCCCTGCATAATCTAAAATCATCAAACAACCTAAAACGACACTTCTTAACTCAAATCATCAAACCTTTTATCAACCTTAATCCAATTCAATTCATTAAAATATAATCTATTTCAATTATCAATCAACCTAGTTCATCAATCTCCAAACATACATAAACATTTCTCCCAACAGAAACATATATCGTAAAATCTCCAGAGACAACAAAGTTTTTTAAACTATTAAAACATCCACCTATCAATTTATCCAAAGTACCAGACATCCTAAAATGATTCTATCTATACAAATCTCCTATCTAATCTACCATCAGCCCAAAATATCTCGAAAATCCTCAAAACACCTACTTACATCCCCACGGGACAAAATAAGCACTGACTGCCCAGCGCACTCCCACGAACCAACCTTCTTCAACCTGCTCATTCCTCGGGTGGAGGGATCTCATCATCACCTGTATCAAAATTACCTACACCATAGAATTAAACTATGAAGCTAAAAGGCTCAGTAAAACTACGTAAATGCAGATGAATGCTATGCATATGATATGCTTAAAATCATGCAGTCATCCTACCTTTTCGCTATTCATTTTATTTAAGACGTCACCTGGGCTTCGCTATCAGTAGATAGAAGCGGCACATCCGATGATTGGATAGACCGTCGTATCTACCCGGGGGGAAAACATGCTTCATCTGACAGCCATGTCTAAACCACCACCCCGACGTGACCGTTATTACGTACATTTATACCTTTTCGTTATCCTTTTTATGAAAAACATACTTGAAAATTCGTTTTGCATGCTTATTCAAAAACATAATGCATGGATGTGCATAATACAATAATGAAAACAAACACGAACGCTAAACATTCTATAGCTTAAAGTAGCCTAACTACCCAATCTAATTACCCAAAACACGCTACATCTCTAATTCCTTAATTTCACATACTTTCTTATGGTGTAGGCCAAACCGGCCAAACAAATCACGAAGACTTACCTGTTATCCTTAGCGCAACGAGCCCCATTCGCGAGCTTTGTTCACCTAAGCCAATCCACAGCATTCATTATCAAAACCGAGCTTAAACAATCAAACTCCAACATTCATCAATACATCGACTAACTATGTCCAATAACCAACAATACATCCATTAGAGGCGTGGCCACGGTAAACCTATCGATTTCAAACCTTAATCTACGTTTTTAACAAAACCCTAACTAAAGTTTCAACCGTTTCCTAGTCCTAAACGGGAAACTAAATCATCCAAACACTAGAAGTTTACCTAGAATGTCGATTGCTGAAGAAGACGTGAAGAAGTCACCAGGGTTTGGAGGAATGTTGGCCGGCGCTTGCAGGAAATCGCAGTGGGGGAGAAAAATCGCCCCAAAGCTCTCTGGAGCTTCTCCTTCGCGAAAATAGAAAATGAGCGGGGAAGGGAGTGTTTTTAGTATTTTATAAAACTTAACTTAGTAATTACTATTTTGCCCTCACTTGATTTTCTATTATTTCATTATCTATTTCGTTATTTTTGTCTATCTAATCATTTTCTCTAAATTTCTCTTATTTCACCAAAGACTCAAATGCATTCATAGAGTTCCAATAGAACTCACCGTTTGCGAAACGACTTAATTGGCTTTATCTACAAAAATGCTATTGTATAGATAAAAATATAAAACCCATAAAACCGGGTGTTACAGTAGCGGAGTACGAAGCAAAGTTTGAAGATTTATCAAGATATGCTAAGAATTCTATCTTTGATGAGGCAGCTAAAGCCCAGATCTACGAGCAAGGTTTGAGACCCATTATATCTAATAGGCTAATGGCCTTGAGATTATAATCGTATTTAGATATAGTGGTGTAATGTCCACCCGATCCTCCCAATACAATATTGTCTACTTTAAGCCAGAGCCCGCACAGATTTGTTCTTGAGGTTAGCCCCAAAACGCGTTGTACTAGGTAAAAAAGAAAACTCTACATATAAACTATATATTTTACACTCTCTCAAGCAATGAGAGATTGTGCACCCCAACTGATATAGGTTGGGCCCCACCGAACCCTTTGTGTCTTCACATGACGGGCTGTCAAAGGTGGATAGAGCAATGATGATTGAACAAAAAGATTAGCAAGTGGTTAAGAGCCATGGGAGACCAAGCAAACCAAGAAAACAAAGAAAGATTAAGAAAAATCGAGTAGTAGTGACTCAGAGAAAAGAAGATTTAGGCAAACCTCAGTTCCACCCCAACAGATTCAAAGCAAAAGGGACAATTTTCAGTCTAGAGGCAGAGGTGGTAGTTTTTAGTCAAGGATTTCATGGTTTGGTAGTGCTTCAATTGTGGGGAGCAAGGCCACTTGAAGAAGGATTGCAAAAAACCTTTATTGCAATCTCAATTCAGTCATAGAGGAGGGAATCGACAATATACTTCTCCAATGGTTAACCTCTTATGCAAAATCTTAAAAGGCTGTGAGTAGCAAGCAAGGATCTTGTCACTAGCCATCTATCAGTCAACTTGTGAAAGTTTATGCTATAAGTTGTCGGAAAGAATAACATGATATTGCTGTTATTGGAGGTGTATTTACTCTTTTTAGCACACAAATATGAGCATTATTTGATTCTGGAGCCATACATTTTTTTATTTCTGCATCGATAGTTCATGTACTAAAATTATAAATGAGATCGTTGAAATATTGTTGGAGTATAGAACCTTCATTGGGAGGTCAAACATTGGTGAATCAAGTATGCAAAGCATGTGTAATTAGGACCAATGATTACGAATTGGTCATTGATCTCGTTATTATGGAGATCAATTGTTTGATCTGATTTTGGGAATGAACTGGCTATCGAAATATTGTATGATAATGGATTTCTATAAGAAAAATACTATGCTACTGCTTCATGTGAGAGAAATTATATCATTTTTTGGTGAAAGAAATATATTTCAGCCACATTCCCAGGGATTCTCATGAATTTAAAGGATGGGTATCTAATCTTATAGCGTAGCCAATTGAAAATGACAAAATGAATATATTGATAAGGGTGGCAGATAAATATATGGATGTTTTTCTAGATGAATTATCTGGATTACCTCTGATAGAAAAATAAAATTCATAATTGATGTAAATTCGGATGTTAATCTGATATCAATATCACCACATCGTATGACACCAGTTGAACTAAAAGAGCTTTAAAACAGTTGGAAGATTTGATGGAAAAAGGGTTTATTCAACCCAGTGTACCTCATTTGGGTGCCCTAACACCGTTTGTTAAAAAGAAACACAAAATTTTAAGAATGTGTACTGATTATCAACAATTCAATAGGGTGACTATAAAGAACAAGTACCTGTCGCCATGAATAGATGATTTATTCGATCAGCTGAAAGATTCTCGATAGTTTTCTAAAATTGATTTGAGATCAGGATATCAGATAAGAGAAGAGGATATTCAGAAAACCCCTTTCAGAACTCAGTATGGTCATTATGCATATTTAGTAATGTCGTTTGGATTAATGAATGCTCAAGTTGCGTTCATGGATCTTATGAATCGGGTATTAAAATCATACCTTGATATATTTGATATTGTTTTTATTGATAATGTTCTGATTTATTCATCTTCAAGCCAAGTGCATAAATGAAATTTGCATGTTGTGTTATATTTGTTGAGACAACATCAATTATATGTCAAACTAAGTAAATGTGAATTTTTGTTAAGAGAAGTTAAATTTTGAGACATGTTTCCAAAAATTGTATAGCCCTAGATCCTTGGAAACTAGAAGCAATCACTTGGGAGCAGCCAAATCAGTAACTTATATACGTAGCTTCTTGGTATTGCCTGGATATCATCGACGTTTTGTAAAGAATTTTCCAAAATAGCTACACCATTAACAAAATTAACTTAACAAAGGAGTAAAATTTGAGTGAGATAACAAATGCAAAATTGCATTTCATATTGTAAAGAAAAGATTAGTATCCACACCAATTCTTATAATTCCATAGCGAGGGAAAAGGGGTATACAGTAACATGCGATGCATCGTTACAAGGATTGGTTTGTGTGTTGATGCAAGATAACCGAATAATTACATATGGTTCTGGACAATTAAAATCTCATGAACGTAATTATCGAGTGCATGATTTGGAATTGGTAGCTATGTTGTTTGTCTTAATGCACTAGAGATATTATCTTTATTGTGAAACTTTTGAAGTATATTCAGATCATAAAAGTGTGAAATATTTATTTACCCATAAAGAGTTAAATAAGAGGTGAATACGAAGGATGAAATTTTTATAAGAATATGATTACACCCTTCATTGCAATTTGGGTAAATCAAACAATGTTGCTGATATTTTAAGTAAAAAATCAAGAATAACTGCAGCTAGTTTAGATATATGGGAACATGAAATGTGGTCTAAAATAGATATATATAATTTGCAACTGAAGAAGAAGAATCGACAGATATATCTCACGAATATCATGGTGAAACCCATTTTGTTGCAAAAGATTATAGAAATATAGTCACATGATTAGGAATTTGTTAATTTGAGAACTAAGATTTTAGTTGGCGAAACTACAAGATTTTCTATTGGTACTGAGAAAGAAATAAGATATCTGGGAAGATTGGTAGTTCTAGATATAAAGAAATCAAAAGAGGAAATTCTAAAAGAATATCATTATTGTAAATTTGCTATCCATTCTGGCAACACTAAGATGTACCAGAATATGAAAAGGGAATTGTGAGGGAAAGGAATGAAGGGTGATATAGCTAAAGGCTTAACTTATTAAACAGTAAAGGCAAAGCAAAAAAACCACCAGGACTGTTGGAATCTTTACTTGTAGCAGAATGAAAATAGAAATATGTAACTATGGATTATGTGATGGGTTTACCGAAATTTACTAAAGGTAATGATGCAATATAAGTAGTAGTGGATTGACTTGATAAATCCAGTCATTTCATACCCATGAGCAATGGTCATTTAGGAGATCACCTGTGCAAATTATACATGCGAAATATAGTAAAGTTTAATGGAGTACCAGTTTCAATTGTTTCTAACGAAGATCCAATATTTACTTCAAAATTTTGGCGTAGACTACAAAAAGGAATGGGAACAAGACTAGATATCAGTACAACATATCATCCACATACAAATGATTAATCAGAAAGGAAATCTAGGTTGTAGAAGATATGCTGAGAACATGTGTTATTGACTTCCAAGGAAGCTATGAGGGTAATCTACATCTAGTAGAATTTACGAAGCTTTATATGGTAGACCGTGTAGATCTCCGTTGTGTTGAGCAAAGATTAAAGAACAAGTTTTTTTGCGGCTAGAATTAATTCAAGAAACAAATTAGCAAATTAACTAATTAAACAATGACTTTTAACTCCTCAAATCTGCCAAAAAAGCTATGCATATCAACAGAGGACAACCATTGGAATTTAATGAGTGACTATATATTTATTAAATTAAGGTCTCATAAAGGTGTACAAAAATTTGGTGAAGGTGGGAAGTTGGCACAAAGATTCGTTGGACCTTTTGAAAATTTGGAACGAATTGGTGCAGTGGCTTATAAAGTGGCATTACCACCTCAAATAATAGATATACATAATGTGTTTCGCATATCGATGCTTGGTAAATATGAACTTGATCCTTCAAGTAAAATTTATTGGAGGGAGTTTGATATTCAACCAAGAATAACAATGGAGGAGCATCCTACTGCAATTTTGGACATGCGAGATAAGTGCTAAAAAAATAAAGTAATTCCAATTGTCAAGGTTCACTTGTGGCATCAAGGAATGAAAGAAGCTACATAGGAACTTCGATTAGAAATTGAGTCAAAGTACCCCTGGCTATTTGAAAGATAAATAAATTTAAATTTTGTAACGAAATTTTACTTAAGAAGGATAGAATGTAATGATCTAAAATTGCTTTTGTTTGAATGATGCAAACATGATGTATATATGAGGTATATGAAATTTTTGGTGGCGCAATTGCATGATTAGAAGTGAAATTAAGGGATTATACATATAAGGGGTTAGAATTATTAATTGTTTATTATGAACAATTCATCTATTTTGGTACTGTGGTAAGTGTGCATGGAATTCTATAAAATTTTAAGATGAGGAAGTAGACATCTTAAGAAAGAGAGAATTGTATGATTTGGATTTCTGTGCTAAAGTTGTATAGTTTTAAGTCAGTATTAACATTCGATTCAGACGAATCGAATAAGAATTTAAAGATGTTCAGAAAGGAGAAAAGTTTTATAAAGATCTTATCTATGATTTTATGTAATAAAATGTGGTCACCAATAGGACGGTGCCACATGTCACATTGAAAATGTGCATAAGACGTTATTTGGACAATTAATTAAGTTAATTAAATTGAACTATCTTAATTGATTGAGATTAGCTCAATTAATCCCTAATAGATTAAATTCTATTATTTTAAGCTAATAGGAGTTGATTGATATGACTTATACCGTGTAAGTATGTAGCACTCGGTTTCAATAAATCAAAATAAGTTATTAAACGGTAGAATATAATTTTTATGGTTAAAATTTAGTGAAATGTTGATTAGGTTGTAAATGACTAGGCAGGGGCAAAGTGGTAATTGCGAATTTATATTGTGGATAAAGTATTTAAGGAAAGGTTTAGTGAGGTTTAGCCGCCACTGTATTATTACTCTTACCTCTCAGCTCAAGCAGACTACCTCTGGGCGATTTCCCCTCCGGTTTTCCCCAACCAAGGTGAGTTTTGAATCAACTACTTGCCGTTCTAGTGCTAGGGTAGCTGAAGGATTGCAATGTATGTATCTTCGATAAGCTGCGGGTGAGAGATTTGGGTTTTGGGGTTTAGTGATGTATCGGGAATGCTTAATCAGTAGAGCCCCAAACTGGCTTCCTTAGACTTCAGTAGTTAGATAAAGTTTAGTGGAGATCTAATCCATAATCTGTCAATGGTTTTAGGTGAGCAGATTTTTGGAGTAGCATATAGCCGAGCGATTTCCAGGAGCCAGGTAAGTAAAGTAATGTGTGAGCCTTCGGGCCTACATCACAAAACAGTAGGTTTATGCATGTTTGAGTGTTTCTTTTCTTTATGTCATGCATTAAGTTTTTGAAGAATTACGAAAATGAATTTATGTGCAAGGTTATGATGAGTATGAATTGAATGAAACAGAGTAGCTGTTAAGGGAAGTAATCCGCCCCTTAACTGAGTAGAGGATTTATTACATTGGGAGAACCGATCCCACTCCCAAGGGAATTAAGGGATCTGTATTAGCTGTTAAGGGAAGTAATCCGCCCCTTAACTGAGTAGAGGATTTATTACATTGGGAGAACCGATCCCACTCCCAAGGGAACTTAGGGATCAGACCAGTTTATGAACGATGCACAACTGAGTTGAGAAAATTAGAAACTGCATGATCAGGGTTTATGTTTCAGCATACATTTCATTAATGCTTTACTTGCTTAGCATTAGGCTAATAGGTGAGTTTTGTGATGTAGGTGTTGAGGATACAGCAGGTGATTTCCCTGAGAGCATAATCGAGTAGATGAGGTTGGTGGAGCACGGCTGTGCAACAGTCAAGCATCTGATGGGGCGGTTTGACTGGTGTCATTGACTAACAAAGATTAATTGACAGTATTTCAAATTTATTATACTGAGCTTTCATGACAGTAGAAATTTTAAATGTTTTGGAATTCGCTTTTGAGTTTCTTTTCTGATAACGATATTCTGTTGGGATTTCAAGTTAGTACTTATGAGTTTCTAGTGACACAAAGGTTTGGATTGTCTCTGGTTAGTTTTTAGCAAGAATGAGTTACTTGAAGTTTTCAAAAGTATTCTTAGTTTTCTCTGAATTTAGTATTCTGCTGATTTATTACTGGATCTGCAAGTGAAGCGATTAGAGTTGTTGTTTTGCTCTCTATCGACAGATGATATCTGTCGGTAGATGTTGAGTAAATTTTAAATTTTATCGGAAGATGTCTTCAGAAAAGCCATCGGAAGATGTAAATTTTAAAGTCTATCAGTAGATGCTTTAAGGAGTTACGTGAGTAGCACGTGTCGGCAGATGTAGTCCATTCCATCGGAAGAGGGAGAAACCCGTTTGTCGTTTAGCGAATCGGAAGGCGTGGAGTCATATTGTTGTTATCGGAAGATGACGTGTGTTTGTCTATTGAGAGATGAAATTACGCTGACTTCATCGGCAGATGAAGTTATGTTAACTTCATCGGCAGATGAAGTGGTGTGTGTAGTTACCATGATTTCATCGGCAGATGAAGTTGTGGGTGAAGTTGTGTAGACGTCATCGGCAGAAGCCTTTGGTTTTCTGCTTCTGCTCCTTCCGTTGACTAGTCGTCGGCAGACGAGTTCAACTCGTGACGTCATCGGCAGGAACCTCGTTCCGTTTCCTTCCGTTGACTAGTCGTCGGCAGACGAGTTCAACTCGTGACGTCATCGGCAGGAACCTCGTTCCGTTTCCTTCCGTTGACTTTGTCGTCGGCAGATGAATTCGACTTTTGTAATTCCTTGAGTAGTCCATCATTTAAAACCTTGTTTTCTCTTGACCGAATACTTTAAACATTTCCATTAATCTTTCCAACAATATTTTCACAGCTAGTTAAATCCCCATTGTAGTTTTAAATAATTTTCCGCTGCAAAGTTTTCAAATGTTTTGGACGTTTAGAAAATGTCAAATTTTGAATGTCGAATAAAGTTTTAAATTTATTCGAAATTTCTTAGTTATGATCAAGTAATGAGTAGCAAACCGGGTTCAGATAACTCGGGGCGTTACATTATGGTATCAGAGACATTCAGTTAAACCGTTCAAAAGATTACTCATCAGTGCCAATCGTTGCATGGAAGTACTCCAACAACTGTAAGTGTTTATGTTAGCTTTAGTTATAAAATGTTTATGAGAGTAGTTAACCCTGTGCAGGAAATTAGTAAAATGGCTAGGCGCCCAGGAAGACCAAGAATACCAAGAGAGATACCAAGTCCTAGACGTGAGGAGGACTCTAGTGTAATTAGGCAGCTGACAGAATTAATGCGTCAGCAGACTGATATTGTGCGTCAACAATCTGATCAATTAGGAGTGCTGTTGAATCGGGAAGCACAAGGAAGTGCTAACTCAGGTTCTAACAGTGAACATTCTGGAGATAGATTCCGGAGACTGAGACCACCCACATTTGATGGACATTCCTCCGATCCAGTCATTGCTGAGGGATGGCTTAGGAAGATTGAAAGTATGTTCAGGTGTGCCAACATAGGAGAAGAAGAGAAAGTCACATTGGCAACCTTTCATTTGGCTGGAGAAGCTCAGCTCTGGTGGGAGACAATAGAGACCACCACAGATGTTTTGACAATGCAATGGTCACGATTCAAAGACATTTTCTATGGGAAGTATTTCAATAGCACCGTCCAAACTGCAAAGAAGTTGGAGTTTCTGAACTTGAAGCAGACAGGGTCTGTGGCCGAGTATAGTAGGCAGTTTGAGTCCCTGTCCAGGTTTGCTGGACACTTTGCTCACAAAGACGAGGATAAGGTGTTCAAGTTTGTGCATGGACTGAAACCAGAAATTTACCGAGGAGTTAAATTTTGCGGTATTAAAGGTTTGGCGTTAAGTGAAGTAGTGTCCACTGCTCTGGAAGTGGAAGAGGCTGAAAGGATGTGTGCTGGAACAAAGGAAGTCCCACAAAGGTTTGTTCAACCACAACAACAGAGAGGGATGAAGAGGCCGAATGAAGGCCAGAATAGCCAAAGATCAAGGAGGAAAGTACCGGATAGTCAGAAGTATCCCCAGTGTCCGAAGTGTATGAAAAGTCATTTGGGTGAATGCAGGTTTGGATCGGAAAGTGTTTCAATTGCGATGAAGTTGGGCATGCTTTCAGAGATTGCCCGAGACCCAGAGTTACTCGGTGTTTCAACTGCGGCAAGGTTGGTCACTTTAACAGAGACTGTCCGGCCTTGAAGAATGGCCCTGCTGTGATTAAGCCAAGAATATTCTCCATGGTTGAGCCAGGCGATGATGAGCAGCCTGCTGTGGTGTCAGGTACTATACTGGTCAATTCCCTACCCGCTTTTACATTGATAGATTCTGGTGCAACACATTCATTCGTAGCATTGACATTTGCTGATAAGTTAGATGTAAAGCTTACCTCTACTGTGCATGTATTTGATGTTGCCTTACCCTCTGGTGAACATATGCACTCTAACCAAGTAATTCCTGATAGCAATGTATTGGTAGGGAACATGAATTTACCTGCCGATCTCATTATTATGGACATAATGGGATTTGATGTAATCCTAGGAATGGATTGGTTGTTTAAACATTATGCCACAATTGATTGTAGGACTGGAATAGTTAGTTTCCAACCCCCTGGTAATTTGAAACATACCTTTCAGGCCTCAAGGAAGAGTGAGGTGATGTCTGTGATGACTTCCATGAACACTAGACCTTCCCTGTGTAGAGGGTATTTGTGCTTCTTAGCTAGCGTTTTAGACGCACGGCTTGTAGGAAAGGCAAATCCTCAGAATGTCCTGACTGTCCGAGACTTTCCTGAAGTGTTTTTAGATGACCTTCCTGGTTTACCACCCGATAGAGAAATCGAATTTGTTGTAGATGTTTACCCCGGAGCCGAGCCTGTGTCTAAAAATCCATATAGACTAGCACCAACAGAACTTAAAGAGTTAAAGAAACAGTTGGAGGACTTGTTGGAGAAGGGATTCATACGCCCAAGCTTCTCACCGTGGGGTGCACCTGTCCTCTTTGTCAAGAAGAAGGATGGATCAATGCGTATGTGCATTGATTATAGAGAATTGAATAAGTTAACTGTCAAGAATAAGTACCCTCTACCGAGGATTGACGACTTATTTGACCAACTTAAGGGTGCGAGAGTTTTCTCTAAGATTGACTTAAGGTCCGGTTATTACCAATTGAAGGTTAAATCCGAAGACATCCCAAAGACTGCTTTTCGTACAAGGTATGGACACTATGAGTTTTTGGTTATGTCTTTTGGTTTGACAAATGCACCAGCAGCCTTCATGGATCTCATGAATAGGGTGTTTCGTGAGTATTTAGATAAGTTTGTTATTGTATTCATTGATGACATCCTAATCTACTCTAAAACTGAGGACGAGCATGTAAGGCATTTGGGTTTGGTGTTGGAGTTACTAAGACAGCACCGACTTTATGCTAAGTTTTCCAAGTGTGAATTTTGGTTGGACAGAGTTCACTTTCTTGGTCACGTGATCTCTGGTGATGGAATATCTGTCGATCCAGCTAAAGTTCAAGCAGTTAAGGAATGGCCCCAACCGAAGAATGCTACAGATATCAGGAGCTTTCTTGGACTAGCAGGGTACTACAGAAAGTTCATTGAGGGGTTTTCGAAGATTGCCACACCCCTCACTATGTTAACAAGGAAAAATGTAAAGTATATTTGGACTGATAAGTGTGAGTTCAGTTTCCAAACCTTAAAGCAGAAATTGACCAATGCACCTATACTAACCCTTCCTGTTGAAAATGGTAAGTTTAGTATTTATTGCGATGCTTCCAAAATTGGACTTGGCTGTGTTTTGATGCAAGACGGAAAAGTTATAGCTTATGCATCTAGGCAATTAAAAGTGCACGAGAAGAATTATCCTACTCATGACTTAGAATTAGCTGCAGTGGTTTTTGCATTAAAGATTTGGAGGCACTACCTGTATGGACAAACTTGCGAAATATTTTCAGATCATAAGAGTCTGAAGTACATTTTCACACAGAAGGAGCTAAACATGAGGCAACGTAGATGGTTGGAATTTGTAAAAGACTATGACTTTGAGATTAAGTATCATCCCGGCAAAGCGAATGTAGTGGCAGTCGCTTTGAGCAGGGTGACTCCATCGGTTTCTACGTTGATTCTAGACATACCGATAGCCTTAGAGACTGAATTCCTAAGGTTTAACCTTGAAGCAGTATCTAGCGTGTCAGCCATGCTTTCGGCCATATCTTTGAGGCCTACTATTTTGGGGAGAATAAAGGAAGTTCAAATGAATGACGCTGAATGCAATAAGTATAAGCTGTACATAGATTCTACTGTCAAGACAGATTTCAACTGCTCGGCTGATGGAATCCTTAAGTTTAGAAACAGATGGTTTGTTCCAGCTAATGTCGAGCTTCGAAAGGAAATTCTATCCGAGGCTCATTCTTCTAGACTCTCTATTCATCCTGGAAGTACTAAGATGTACAGAGATCTCAAGCAGCATTTTTGGTGGCCAAGTATGAAAAGATGTGTGGCGGAGTACGTGGAGTCATGTTTGGTCTGCCAGCAGGTCAAAGCTGAACATCAGAGGCCTGCAGGAACATTGCAACCCCTACCAGTTCCGGAATGGAAGTGGGAACAAGTGACAATGGATTTTGTTACAGGATTGCCTAGAACAGCAAAAGGACACGATGCAATTTGGGTAATAGTTGATCGTTTGACCAAATCCGCCCATTTTCTGCCTATCAAGATAACATATTCGATGGATCAACTAGCAGAGTTGTATGTGCAAGAGATCATTAGATTGCATGGAGTTCCAAGCACTATAGTTTCAGACCGAGACTCTAGATTTACATCTAAGTTTTGGAAAAGTTTGCATAAGGCTATGGGAACACAACTTAACTTTAGCACAGCCTTTCACCCTCAAACAGATGGACAATCCGAGAGAACTATTCAGACCTTAGAGGATATGCTCCGAGCGTGCATATTAGATTTTCAAGGATCTTGGAGTAAGTATTTACCATTGGTAGAGTTCTCTTACAACAACAGTTTTCAGGCGACATAGGAATGGCACCGTATGAGGCATTATATGGACGAAAATGCAGATCACCTTTGTACTGGGATGAAGTTGGTGAAGCACAACTACTAGGTCCTGATATCGTGCAGCAAACAGTGGAGAAGATTGCCCTCATCCGACAGAGAATTTTGACAGCTCAAAGCCGACAGAAAAGCTATGCAGACCAGAGGAGAAGAGAACTGGAATTTGAAGTAGAGGATGAAGTTTTCCTTAAGGTGTCACCTTTCAAAGGAGTCGTGAGATTTGGAAAAAGAGGAAAGTTGAACCCCAGATTTATTGGACCGTTCACTATCCTGAAGAGAGTTGGGAAAGCAGCCTATCAATTACAGCTACCAGCTTCTATGGAAGGAATACATGATGTGTTCCATGTCTCTATGCTAAAGAAGTGTATACGGGATCCAACTCATGTCGTTGAACAGCAGAACATTGAGATTCAACCTACACTCACCTATGAAGAAAAGCCAGTAAAGATTCTAGATTATGCAGTGAAGGTATTGCGCAACAAAGAAGTGCCACTAGTGAAAGTCTTATGGCACAACCAGAACTTGGAGGAGACAACTTGGGAACGCCAGCAAGACATGATGGATCAACATCCGGAGTTATTCAGGTACTGAATTTTGAGGACAAAATTCTTTTAAGGAGGGTAGATTGTAGCACTCGGTTTCAATAAATCAAAATAAGTTATTAAACGGTGGAATATAATTTTTATGGTTAAAATTTAGTGAAATGTTGATTAGGTTGTAAATGACTAGGCAGGGGCAAAGTGGTAATTGCGAATTTATATTGTGGATAAAGTATTTAAGGAAAGGTTTAGTGAGGTTTAGCCGCCACTGTATTATTACTCTTACCTCTCAGCTCAAGCAGACTACCTCTGGGCGATTTCCCCTCCGGTTTTCCCCAACCAAGGTGAGTTTTGAATCAACTACTTGCCGTTCTAGTGCTAGGGTAGCTGAAGGATTGCAATGTATGTATCTTCGATAAGCTGCGGGTGAGAGATTTGGGTTTTGGGGTTTAGTGATGTATCGGGAATGCTTAATCAGTAGAGCCCCAAACTGGCTTCCTTAGACTTCAGTAGTTAGATAAAGTTTAGTGGAGATCTAATCCATAATCTGTCAATGGTTTTAGGTGAGCAGATTTTGGAGTAGCATATAGCCGAGCGATTTCCAGGAGCCAGGTAAGTAAAGTAATGTGTGAGCCTTCGGGCCTACATCACAAAACAGTAGGTTTATGCATGTTGAGTGTTTCTTTTCTTTATGTCATGCATTAAGTTTTTGAAGAATTACGAAAATGAATTTATGTGCAAGGTTATGATGAGTATGAATTGAATGAAACAGAGTAGCTGTTAAGGGAAGTAATCCGCCCCTTAACTGAGTAGAGGATTTATTACATTGGGAGAACCGATCCCACTCCCAAGGGAATTAAGGAATCTGTATTAGCTGTTAAGGGAAGTAATCCGCCCCTTAACTGAGTAGAGGATTTATTACATTGGGAGAACCGATCCCACTCCCAAGGGAACTTAGGGATCAGACCAGTTTATGAACGATGCACAACTGAGTTGAGAAAATTAGAAACTGCATGATCAGGGTTTATGTTTCAGCATACATTTCATTAATGCTTTACTTGCTTAGCATTAGGCTAATAGGTGAGTTTTGTGATGTAGGTGTTGAGGATACAGCAGGTGATTTCCCTGAGAGCATAATCGAGTAGATGAGGTTGGTGGAGCACGGCTGTGCAACAGTCAAGCATCTGATGGGGCGGTTTGACTGGTGTCATTGACTAACAAAGATTAATTGACAGTATTTCAAATTTATTATACTGAGCTTTCATGACAGTAGAAATTTTAAATGTTTTGGAATTCGCTTTTGAGTTTCTTTTCTGATAACGATATTCTGTTGGGATTTCAAGTTAGTACTTATGAGTTTCTAGTGACACAAAGGTTTGGATTGTCTCTGGTTAGTTTTTAGCAAGAATGAGTTACTTGAAGTTTTCAAAAGTATTCTTAGTTTTCTCTGAATTTAGTATTCTGCTGATTTATTACTGGATCTGCAAGTGAAGCGATTAGAGTTGTTGTTTTGCTCTCTATCGACAGATGATATCTGTCGGTAGATGTTGAGTAAATTTTAAATTTTATCGGAAGATGTCTTCAGAAAAGCCATCGGAAGATGTAAATTTTAAAGTCTATCAGTAGATGCTTTAAGGAGTTACGTGAGTAGCACGTGTCGGCAGATGTAGTCCATTCCATCGGAAGAGGGAGAAACCCGTTTGTCGTTTAGCGAATCGGAAGGCGTGGAGTCATATTGTTGTTATCGGAAGATGACGTGTGTTTGTCTATTGAGAGATGAAATTACGCTGACTTCATCGGCAGATGAAGTTATGTTAACTTCATCGGCAGATGAAGTGGTGTGTGTAGTTACCATGATTTCATCGGCAGATGAAGTTGTGGGTGAAGTTGTGTAGACGTCATCGGCAGAAGCCTTTGGTTTTCTGCTTCTGCTCCTTCCGTTGACTAGTCGTCGGCAGACGAGTTCAACTCGTGACGTCATCGGCAGGAACCTCGTTCCGTTTCCTTCCGTTGACTTTGTCGTCGGCAGATGAATTCGACTTTTGTAATTCCTTGAGTAGTCCATCATTTAAAACCTTGTTTTCTCTTGACCGAATACTTTAAACATTTCCATTAATCTTTCCAACAATATTTTCACAGCTAGTTAAATCCCCATTGTAGTTTTAAATAATTTTCCGCTGCAAAGTTTTCAAATGTTTTGGACGTTTAGAAAATGTCAAATTTTGAATGTCGAATGAAGTTTTAAATTTATTCGAAATTTCTTAGTTATGATCAAGTAATGAGTAGCAAACCGGGTTCAGATAACTCGGGGCGTTACAAAGTAGCTCAAACTGTGATATTTAAACGATAAAAGGGCGAAATAGTCTTCGACCTCAATTATTGAGGGCAAAATAGTAATTTGATTGGAGGTCTCTAGAAAAGTTTCTCCCTTATCCGAAGAATTTAGAAATATCATGCTTCACTTGTTGAGAACAGAGAGAGATGTTAGATGGGAGAAAATAGGGTTTTATAGAAAAGCTGAAAGTTTAAGGTAAATTTGGGAGGAAGCTTTGAGAAAACTTATAGAGCATGCAAAGAGAACTACAAAGAGTTCAAAAAGAAAAGAAAAGATTGAAGTTTGGGAGTTAAATCCAAGCTTGAAGTGCTTCAAAAATAAGTTGAGTAATTATACCCTTAAAAAATTAGAATTTTATGTGATTTGCATGTTTAGGTGAAGAAGTTAGCATATAAGTTGATGGTTTTTTATATTTGAATGAATTTGTATGATTTTTGGAAGGTATATTTGGTGTTAATGTGTGAAAGAAAACTTGAAATTGATTAAAAAAAAAAATGGAGTTTTGGGTTCGATTCCAGAGTCTCGAGGTCCAGAAAGATAAGGGGTAAGGTAGATTGGTAGAGTAAAAGACTTAACGTTATGGTTAGACATGGGCTCGAAACACTTGGGCCTTATGTGTGTGGATTTGATTACACCGTGTGAGTTTGTTATAGTGTCCGTAAGGGTCACATTTATTGGACCAAAGTGTTGTAATAAATGAGTCATTAAAATATTGTAAACAACAAGTTTTGTGGTAATATATATTTAAAATGAAAATCATATGGTTGATGGTGGTACACATGATTAAAAGGAAAAAAATAGTCTAATAGAACCTAATTATGATCTATTATTTTTGGATTACATAAGACTAAACCCTAATTTAGGGTATCTGAATGATGTAATTCATCAATATCACGATTAGGTTAAATAAAATGAGTACATGTGTTTCTCTCCCACTGGAGAATCCACGTCACTATCTCGATTTTTGAGTGACAAAACACCTTCACACAAGAAAAGAAGTATAGAAACAACTTCCAATTACTTTGGTTACTTGGTCCCAATGCAGCTCAAAACAACTGGAGGTTCAATTAATATAGGGCCTCAACACTGCCACCTAAAACAACCGAAAGTTCATCGAGCATATAAATCAATCAAAATGAAATATCATGCAGTCAAAGTGAACATGTAATACTTGCATACATATAGTATAAAACCTAATATGTTATTAGAGTGGACATGTCAAATTTTATATATAATAGCTCACAAAATAAAGTTTTTGAAGATCATGATCCAATATAGAACAATAGACAAACTTCAACCTCAATGATGACGATAGCATTACCAAGCCAGCTCAAACACGCTGTTGGGAACATATATTGAACTATAAAACATCGTCAAAATTTAAAACAAAACCAATGTCACGTTCCCAACCAAAACATTAGAGATAATAGATCTTAAATCAAAATTAGGAACCCAACGAGAAGGAAATAAAAATGATCTTGTACTTTGTTGAGGCTTATGTGCATTGACGTCAAAACTTGAAAGTTTCAATCTTATACATTCAACTTTCGGAACTCCCTAATTTCTAGAAATTTAGCATTTATATGACATCATACACCAACCAACTCAATTTAGAAGTTTCTAACTTAAATACCCAAAAAAAAAGTTTTCATTTCTCACCTCGATTTATGTGCTAAATGATGAGAATGAAATTTCAACAAATAGAGGCCACTAGCGAACGTCAAAACGAGTCATAAAATAAGATTCTTTAATTTTTTGACATCGTTAAGTAGTCCAAATTTAGGGTCAAGCTTTCTGCCAAAAAGTCAAGCCAAAGTCAAAAGTTAACTTACACCTCACCTGTCACGTCAGTAGAATCAATGCCACATCAGCAAGTCAATGTCACATCAGCACATCAATGTCACGTCATGCTGACATCATCAACGACTCCGACGATGATGACTTTTCCAGCTAATAGCAAACAACGGCAGATCATAACTAAAGGAGTTGAGTTCTAATGGTTTCGAGCTCTTAAATCCAATGATGGTGTTTGTTTTCTAAGACGACGCTTGGAATGGTCAGGATATAGGTTTAAATCGGTGGTTACAATTTTCTAGAAATGCTCTAGCAACCACATATGCCACAGTTTTGAATGATCTCCGACTCTAAATGATTCTTCTCATTGGAGGCTTTCCACTGATAGCTTGAACATCGAGATTGGATTTCAGGATTGTCGCCAACAAGTGTTTAAAGTTTCGTTCAGAACTTTTTCAACAACACTTTGATGACTTCGTTCTCCCGAGTAACTTGGCTTAAGTTGAAGTTTGGACCATGAACTATTGATTTGTGGTACACCTCCACCCGATGCAACTTCAAGAAGTGCACTACCGAAGAGTGAAAGAGGGGGGAGGGGGAGAAAAACCACGCAAGAGGGGAGACAGGAGAGAACATTTTAAAAAATTTAATTAATTTAATATTATATATAAACACACACTAATATTATTATGATGATTTCACGAATTAACGCAAATTCGCCAAACAACATTTCAAGTTTTAATGATACATAAACAATAAATTTTTACTGATTTGACCAATCATCCATAAATTTACACGTGTTTGAACGAAAACGAGTTGCAAAAATTCAAGTCAATACGAGTGAAATTTTACCCTAAAAAAAATTTACTTAGAATGTTATTAATTTAAAATTTACTAATTTTACAACGTAGAGTACCTGGTGGAGGGTGAGTCACTTGTGGCCAGGCATTCTTTAAGTGCCCAAGTCAAAGAGGATAATATGGAACAATAAAGCAAGAACATCTTTTATACTAGATGGTACATTAACAAGGTATGTAGTATGATTATTGATGGAAGAAATTGTACTAATGTAGCTATCACAACTTAATTAAAAAGTTGAATAATCTGCTTTGAAACACCTTAGATCGTATAAGTTACAGAGACTAAATGATTGTGAGGAGGTTAAGGTAAACAAACAAATACTAGTTTCTTTTTCAATTGGAAGTACGTGGATGGAGTACTATGTGATGATGTTTCAGTGTATGTGGGTCATATATATTAAGCAGCTCATTGGCAATTCGACCGAATGGTAACATGTCTGGGTTCAAGAATAAGCTTTCTTTTGTAAAAGATAGTAAAACCTCCACTCTTTACTCGTTGACTGTAAGACAAGTCTATGAAGATCAAATGAAATTGAAAAGAGAGAATGAGTTGAAAAAAATTTGAGACTGAAAGTTCAAAAAAAGATATTGAAAAAGAGAGTTAAAAGAATAAATAGAGAAAAAATAACAAAGAGAGTGAGAAACATGAGGGAGAAAAAAAAATTAAACAAGTGAGTTTTTATGCTAAGGGGAGTGATGTCAAAAACGCTATTTATACAAACCAACAAATATTTATACTTTTGCACAAAGAGGTATGTTTTAATACGGACGAATCTTTGCCTAGTTTCTTGATGCCACAATCTAGAAGAATAAATATTTAATTGATTTTGTGTTAGGTCCGACAATTCCTAACCAACCAGCTATATGAGTAATCCATAAGAGTCAGAGGAAGTTCAACGAAAAGTTAAATAGTTGATGAACAAATGAGACATTAGAGTAAGTATGAGTCATCGTGTTGTGTAGCACTAATAGTGCCTAAGAAAGATGAAACTTGAAAAATTTGTGTTGATTGCAAGGCTGTTAACAATATAACAGTATAGTATAGACATGTCATTCCTATGCTAGATGGCATGTTAGATGAATTTCACGAGTAGCGTATTTTCACAAAAATTGATTGAAACTTGGGTATCATCAAATTAGAATGAGAGTGGATGATGAAAAACTACCTTTAAAACTAATCATGAATTGTATGAATGATTTGGTTTTTTTCGTCTAACCAATGTACTTAATACCTTCATGAGGTTCCTCAATCATCCATTGCGTGCATTTATAGATAGATCTGTCACTTCCTATTTTTGTAATATTTTGGTGTATAGCAAGAGCTTAGATGGGCATATTGACAATTTTCATAGTGTCCTTGATATCTTGAGAAAAGAAAACCTATAAGCTAATTTAAAGAAATATTCTTTTTGCATGGACAAAATCGTTTTTCTTGGTTATGTTATTAGCATAAAAAGAATTGAAGTGGATGAAGAAAATGTAAAGGCTATTGAGGAATGGCCAAACACCTGAGTCAGCCATGGAGGTAACAAGTTTTCGTAGTTTAGTTAGTTTTTTTTGGCAATTTGTCAAAGATCTCAATACACTAGCTGAAACACTCACTAAAATTGGTGAGCGGTCTATTGGTTTTAAATGAGGCATTGACCAAGATCGTGTGTTTCCTAGGATTAAAAAAATGTTATGTTTGCTCTCTTTTATTGGTATTACTTGATGTAAATGCAAAGATATTGCATATAAGTTGGCATTGATTTTTTGGCAATATTTATAAATATTTATGGAGATAATATGTTTTTTTCCCAAATGATAATATATTTCTTGTTGATCAAGAAATACTGCATTCTGATTATTGGATGGCGTCATATTAACAATCATGAAGATTCTGTGGAAGAGAAAAATAAGGAAACAAGAATAATAGAAAAGTTATTGAAAAAGTCAAAGGCACTTGCTTTTTGGAAAACTTTATTTTGGTAAGTCGATTTGATGGAGATTTGGTGAAATCTGTTAGACTTCGAGATAACATGAATCGTGGGATGCTTATCCAAATTTTCGGAGCCATATCAAGGAAGTTAGTGATACTTTCTTAAAGTGTAACATGGTGTGTCACACAACCGAATTTGATAATATTTGTTTCCCTTAATTCTTGTGACGTTCTATCTAATTTGGTAACTGACTGAATCGAAGATATGGAAGCTACCAATAATATTTAAAGCTTTCGTTTCTGTGAAAGCGGTTGACGACAGAGTTTTGATTTTCACGTAAAAAGGTTTATTCGTTCTTTGTGCCGTCGCTTTTTTTTCACTCCCAACGTTTCTACGTTTGGGTCTGTGATTGTTTTACACACTCTTCTTATGCTGGGGATTGCATCGATTTATTGAGCGTGTTGATTATTGCGTCTGAAGACAACACTCTGGTGTTCCAGGAGGTGTAACATCCCTAAAACTGTACCCATTTTCCCGTACATATATATATATATATATATATATATATATATATATATATATATATATATATATATATATATATATATATATATATATATATATATATATATATATATATATATATATATATATATATATATATATATATATATATATATATATATATATATATATATATATATATATATATATATATATATATATATATATATATATATATATATATATATATATATATATATATATATATATATATATATATATATATATATATATATATATATATATATATATATATATATATATATATATATATATATATATATATATATATATATATATATATATATATATATATATATATATATATATATATATATATATATATATATATATATATATATATATATATATATATATATATATATATATATATATATATATATATATATATATATATATATATATATATATATATATATATATATATATATATATATATATATATATATATATATATATATATATATTTTTATACTTAATTAAACTTAAACGGAATTGAAGTCACTTAAAACAAAACCATTTATGAACTTAAATCTATTTAAAACAATTAATAAAATAATTAAAATATTTATCAAATTGGTCAAGGGCAGAACCGGAAGGCAGAGGAAAAAGAGAAGCAACGACTGGTCGCTGCAATACAGCGATCAGTTGCTGCATAATGCAGCGCCCGATCTTACTCTCTGGAATCCGAGATTCCAGAGAGCTAACCCAACATTTTCTTCCATACATCTTCATCAAAACTGACTATAAAACAACTCTCTCCTTCCCTACATGCAAATCGCAAAACGCACACAACCCACTTTGAAACCGAATCAAATTTAAGAAAACGAACCGCATGGTTCTGTTTAAAAACTGAGCATCCCCTTATACCATATGTTTACAAAATACATTTCAAAACGTTTTATAAACAACTCAAAACATAAACCTATCAACTACCAGAACCAAGCATCCTAAAATGTCTATACAATTATCAGTCCAAAAACCCTAAAAATCTATACATACATCCCCACGGGTCGGTTAAGAATCGACTGCGCAACACACCACCGCAATCCATCTTCCGTCAACTGCCTCACACATCAGGAGGAGGAATGTCGTCCTCACCTGGCTCGATGTCACCTAAAACGTCACCTACACCATACAGACACACTATGAGCTAAAGGCTCAGTAAATTCTACGTAAATGCAGATGCGTGCAGTGCATATGGAGTTCGGAAATCATGCGTAACATACAGAGCGTCGCAGATAGTATATCACCGAGATCTCATCCCCCTAACCGAAGGGGGCCCATCCAGCGGTTGGACTACCACGTGCGGTTAGAGGAGGGGGGTACACGCTTACAACACGTACAGCCGTGCCTGAGCCCCACCTCGTGTGACCAGATAACAGATTACGTTCATTAATTACAGTACATGAGATGTGGTATCGGCCAGACCCTTAATCGGCCCGCACGATAGATCAATAGCCCCCAATTTCTGGGCCACAACGGTTTTATGAAAGCATCGTGCGGAAATTCATTTTCATGCTTAGTTTAAAATACGTGATGCATGAACAGTTCAATATGAATGTAAACAAACAAGCATGCGTACCATCAAGACTGTAAAGGAAATAATCTACAAAACGTTTAAACCTAACTACCCAACCAAAGCAATTTAAAACAAACAATCCACTAAGATCCTCGACGCTACATCGAAGTACGGTGTAGACCAATCGGTCAGAGTAATTCACGAGAACTTACCTCGCGTTCGTTGCAGCTCAAGCTCCGTCCACAAGCGTTGTTCACCTAAGCAATTCACAACAATTATCGTTAAAATGCGTTTTAACCGATAACGTCCAAATTAACGAAATCTTAACTAACGAAACTTCCTAAAGCTCTAATTCGATTCATTGAACTATTTCATTGAGCATTCTACGCTCGGCACCACAACATTCCAATTACGAGCTTTTCCCCTAAAATTCTAACTTTCGTCCTAAAATCAATTAACTTCGTCCCATAACGTCCAATACGTTCAACATATTCTTAATTAAGGCAAACCCATTGATTTCGAACTCTAAATCGCATTTTTTATCAAAACCCTAATCGTAAACCTAAATGTATAACTTTAGGAAACTTGAGATTTAACGCTCTAAAACTATAGAATCATACCTAGAGTGTCGATTGGAGGAGGAAGCGTGAAGGAAACGGAACGATCGGAAGGAAAAACGGAGGTCGGAGTTGAAGAATCTATCGCGGCAGAGAGGAGAAGCCGAGAGAAAAAGAAAAGGAAAGGGTTTCTGGCGTGAAATGGTGAAGGAGAAAGAGAGGAAGGTTTTTAATATAAAATTTGGTTTGCAAAATTACCATTTTGCCCTTAGTACATATTTTATATTCGTTTCGTCCTTCGTTTCGTTAATCGGCCAAAGATTCAGCTTCTCCAAATCTCCCAAATTCACCAACAAGTCCAACTTATTATTTGGGATTTAACAAAACTGTCCGTTCGCAATTTGGACCTCGTTTACTATTTTTACTGAAACGTCTTTTACATTACGATAGAGATAATTACTCGGAATATAGCGTTATTACTCCGAAAATTCTCGTAATTTTCTTAAAATTCCTATTAATCATTAGGATTCTAATGACGTTTCCTTTTCATAAAACGAGCTTGATTTGACATATTTATAAAAATGTCGTTTATATTAAAATATTAATATCCCGAAAAGCAGGGTATTACATTCCATCCACCTTATTTAAAATTTTGTCCTCAAAATTTGTTATAGCTTACAGCCTTTGATGTTAATGTCTCATGTCACGCGACCTTTCGCTTCGATTATCATCTGTACTTATGGTCGTTCTTCGTGGTCCTTAACCAAAACTGTCCAATGTATCCTCTAATATCGGCCTTAAACTTGTATTCTCTACCTTCGATCTGATCGTACACTTCCTTACTAAGGTACTGAGCTTAGTTAAATTCTTAAATCTCCAATAGATTTGCCCAAACTTCTCCGAAATTTCATTGACTCTGTCAGTAGTTGAAACGCATGCCCATCCAAATTTCTATATTCGCTCGGGTAACGATTCCTCGTAAACCTATCACCCAGAGGATTTCCTGGTCACCTATCTTCTTGGGTAACCCATTGACCTTTGGAGACTATTTTGGTGCAGGTTTTCTAATTAAGTCCTTATTGTTATACTCTGCAACTATACGACTATAACACTACTTGGTCTATGTGAGTCAAACTAGGAGCTACTGTCGCTACTTACTTAGGATCCTAACTCCTTTATAAATAACATCCTATGAACGTCATACGTCATTTTAGCTATGTTAACGAACCTTCCTCGTTATTTATTTAACTGAACTCGTCATACCATCTAGATTACTTGGGTTTGTCTAACTTAAATCTCTATTTGCTCTGAGCACTGTCAAGTCTCTAAATTTCCTCATTGATGCTCTCTAAACTAATCATTCTAACCTAAGTCATTCATGCCTTATTTGGTCTTGACTTGCCAAACACAAGTCGAACACGTGAAAACTTGCTAACTTAGCCTCACTTCTAAGCTTACTTAGATAATTTCCGTGAAAATTCTCGTTCTCCTTATTCTAAAATTCGCAATTTTCACTATTTGCTGGCCTTTAGACGCCAACCTATACTCCCAATCTAACATCTCATTTAATCCCAACAATCTCTTTTACTTCTTTCCTCAATTCACACAAGGACTATATCGAATCTACTAACTAATCTTACCATCTTTCACTTTTCCTTGTCAGGTTCTAACTATTCTACTCGACAATTATCCTAAGTTTAGCTCTTGTATTTTATCTTCGTCTACACGCTCTTAATTCCATGCGAATTCCCAATATACGATTTCTATGGTACTCCTTCATCTATTTACATACACTCCCGGTATTTTAACAATCTTACGTCTAAACTTTCATCTTTCTCGATTAATCGTATTCTGATACTCTAAGGGGTTGCCAATTAGACATAATCTCTACGTACTTAAAAACCATATCTCGTAGGGTGTATTCCTCTATGTTACTAAAACTTCAGTGTGCAAGCTCCGTTGATTAAATCGATTAAATCAAACTAATCCTACTAATGTATAATTATATTTCTCTTTGAGGTTCACCTAATAACCATTCTTACCCACCTATTAGTCTCTTCTTTACAATTTTCAGGTCTAAATATTTATCTATCATAGGCATATCGTCATACAGGTAATTACAACAATACCTGTAACTGTAGAAGGCTGGGCCCCATCGTCGGCGTCGCCAGGCTCGACGAAAGCAAAGAACCTCGGCGCAACTTTTCCTCGATCCCTGCCTTGTTGATCTCTGTCTGGTTGACTTCGGTTCAACAACGGACAATTCATGATATAGTGGTCAGCTTCCCCACACTGGTAACACCTATTGGTACGCGTCAGACAATCACCGTAGTGCTGCTTCTGGCACTGTGGACATAAAGGCTTTTGAGTAGCCTCTTGAACTTGCTTTATTTTTCCTAGTTCGCCCATACCATCGTAGGGCCTCTTATCGCTCCTCTGTTGTTGTGGCTGTTGATACTCACTCGGTTGCCAGTCTCGGTCCCATGACTGAGGTTGGATCTCACGAAAGAAGCCCTTAGCTGGCTCTTTTGGCCTAACACAAGTCGCCCTAGCAGCCTCAATGTCCAGAGCTCTAGCTGCGATGTTGCAGCGCCCGATCTTACTCTCTGGAATCCGAGATTCTAGAGAGCTAACCCAACATTTTCTTCCATACATCTTCATCAAAACTGACTATAAAACAACTCTCTCCTTCCCTACATGCAAATCGCAAAACGCACACAACCCACTTTGAAACCGAATCAAATTTAAGAAAACAAACCGCATGGTTCTGTTTAAAAACTGAGCATCCCCTTATACCATATGTGTAACACCCAAAATAACGACCAAGTAATTTCCTTAACCATTTTAACGGTCGTGTTTAATTAATTTTTCCCGGTTTAGAATTTTATGCCGAGCTTAATTAATTACATGTGGATTTAAGCTAGGTTGAGTGGCAAAGTTGTAATAATGGAGATTTGAGACCGGTATTTAAAGAAAATGGAAAGGTTTCAAACTTCATTTAAACCACTGTAGCCGACATCTTCTACTCTCGGTGATTTCTTCTTTCCCAAGCTCTTGCTCTCTGCTTTCGGCATACTCTCTTCGACGATCGGTTTTCTCTGCCACTACCCGTCTACTCTATGCCTGAGGTATGCATTAGGCAATGTAGCTATCTGCTAGTTTATTAGCCCTGTTTTCTACTCGGCATTGGAGTTTTGGATTTTCCAATGGCCGACTAATAATAAGAACATTTGAAATCTGGAAGTGGTAATGTCTTTCTGAATCGATTTTTCGACACTAAACAACCAACCCTGAGTTATCACTAATCGAATCTGTCTGTTTTGGGTTTTGGATTTCTAACTGCACAGAGGACTATACTAGGGATTCGGGAGTGACTTCAGCTATTAGATCCTAGGGTGACTTGTGATTAGGACTAATAAGATTTTGTTTTAACTACTGCAATGTGAATGTTTTAGGTGAAAAAGTTTGAAGAGAAAGGGACTCAAATCGCTAAGGAGACCAGGTAAGTGAATGTATAGGGTTTCCAGCCAATAGGGCGCTACATCACAAGGATGCTAGATAGTAACTGATATGACGATTAGAGGTTATTATGCTACAGTCTAGTACTTATGTTGACGTTTAGTTTAATGGTAAGTTTTCACACTGGATGAATGTTCTGTTATGTAGTCTGAATGAGTAAGAATTCCCATGTTCATGCATTATCAATGTTTTATACACATGAAAATGTTTTAAAAGCATGTTTTCTCATGAACAAGATAAGATGATAAAAATCCCTGCAACGTGGTTGAGTGAGGATTGGGGGCGGTTCGACGTATGTCACAGTCCAAAGAAGGACATATGAAACGACCCGCAGTAGGGACCATGATCAAACTCACTGTCGAACCCTCTTTACCAGCACAAATCCTCTCTCATTCTACACAACTTAATTGATGATTATGAACAATGATTATGAACAATGATTATGAACAATGATTACGAATGATGATTATGATTCATGATTATGGATGATGATTATGAACAAGAAAAGACTTATGACCATGTATTTCTTTGAATTTATGCATTCATGCATTCATATTATCGTTGCATTCCTTACTAAGAATTAGGCTTATAGTTGAACCTTATGATGTAGGTGACGAGTTTTTAGGTGAGGATCTCAAAGTTAATGAGGATGTCTAGGCTTGGTTGATGGAAGGTGTTCAGGGTGCAATTCTGTGGCTGGATGGCAAATGAGACCCCGGGTTAATGTTTTATGATTTTAGTTAAAATAATGAATATAATAGGTTGAGTAGGATGAGTCTACCTTATAACATTGAGTCTTTTGAAGTTGTCTGTTGATCTCTGAATCTGGGGATAATTTTAAGGATCATCGAATGGTCTGTTTGTTTAAGTCTTCTGCTATATGAATTCTGGATGAGTCTATGATTCTTACTCATTAAGGTTTATAGTTACCAGGTTAAGATTTGGGTGAGTTGTGGTATTTCTGTTGGATGAAGTTGTTTGATGATTATAGTGTTTTACTGCCGTATGATAGAAGCTGGATAAGACAATCATCCGGCTGACGTCATCGGCGGATGTCAAATGATGGAAGTTGAACGATTGAGTCTTCCGGATGACGTCACCAGAAGATGTAGTATGTTTCCTCGCCGGATGATGTAAATGGAATTTGTCGTCTAGCGTTCGGTAGATGAAGTGTAGTTCCTCACCGGATGATGTAAATGTTAATTTGTCGTCTACTGACCGGATGATGTGAGTATTTTCTTATTGTTTAATGTTCAGGTAATGTTTTAAATCGGTCACGTGAAGCACACATGACCACCGGTCGATGTAAGTTTATTTCTTTGTTGACAAACCCAATTTAAGAGATGTTAAAAAAAAATAACTCTAACAACGAATAAGCTAAAGAAAGTAAGAACTCAATGATTAAGAGGCTAAGTAATGAATTGTGTGGCGATTCCTCCACTGGGGTCGTTACAATTATGGTATCAAAGCAAAACCAGGTTCTAAAATCGATTCTGCAGACTGCCTCCCAGCACAGATTGCCACCTGAGTACACTCCAGCAACTGTAAGTATTTATGATTTCAGTAAATGTCATTAAGTTAAGATGTATCTGTAATGATTTGTCTAGGAATCCCAAAATGGTTAGAGGTCAGCAGAGAGAGACCAATGAGGATAGTAATTCCATTGCTCAGTTGACAGAGTTGGTCATGCGCCAATCTCGCCAGATCGAACAACTGATGACTGCTAGAGAGGAACAAGGCAACTCCAGTACTAATGCGACTCATGATCATGGGGGTAAGCGTTTCCTCCGGCTTCGACCCCCGATGTTTAATGGACATGTTTCAGATCCTATTTACGCTGAGGAGTGGGTTCGAAAGATAGAAGACATGTTTAAGTACGCAAAGGTTGATGAAGGAGATAAGGTCACATATGTTGTTTTTCATTTGGAATTAAGTGCAAGACATTGGTGGGACTCAATCCAGAACACCGCTAATGCCGGAGCTATGACCTGGGAAATGTTTAAGACTGCCTTCTTTGACAAGTACTTCAACAGGACTGTTCGGGCCAACAAGAAGAAGGAGTTCATGAATCTGCGACAAACAGGCTCTGTGACGGATTACATATGCAAATTTGATGCTTTATCACGGTTTGCTCCCCGAATGATTGAGGATGATGAGGACAGGATTTACCAATTTGTTCAAGGACTGAAGCCGAGTTTGTACATGAAAGTAAAGACTGCTGGGATACACAATGTACCTTATGGTGAAGTGACGGCTAAGGCCTTGGAGCTGGAAGAGGCGGAAATGCCAGCATATGCACAGCGTGAGCAACCAAGAAAATTCACGAAGGAAGCTCAGCCGCCACCACGTAAGAACAAAGGATGGCAACCGCAACAGAACGGGGGACCACAACAACAACAACAACAAGGTATAAAGAGACCCTTCAACCAGAATGATGACCAAGGAAAAGGGAAGAGGCCTCTGGCACCCTTATGCCCCACCTGTCAGAAGAACCACCCCGGCGAATGTAAGTTACGTTCTGGCCGCTGTTTCAGATGTGATAAGGTTGGACATATAGTCAGAGACTGCCCCATGCTGCCAGACCCGAACCGTGCAAGGGTAGCACCTAGAGTCTATGCAATGATGGAGGATGAGGAAGCCGTGCAGCATACAGTCATAACAGGTACCATTATGATCTGTGGTTTTGCTGCTTACACACTTATAGATACGAGAGCCACGCACTTGTTTATATCAACCTTGTTTGTATGCAATCATAACTTAGAACTTTTACCAGCTGAAAGGTCATATAATGTTATGTTACCATCAGGGAAGACCCTACAGTCAAAACAGATTGTTAAAGATGATGTTGTATCCTTAGGAAGTAAGAAACTATATGTAGAACTGATTGTAATTGACATGAAAGGGTATGAGGTGATATTAGGAATGGATTGGTTATTCAGGCATTATGCCACAATAAGTTGTAGATCCGGGATGGTTGATTTTTGACCCCCAAATGGTGATCATTATTCCTTCCAAGCTATTCCTAAGATAAGTAAAATGCCGATTATATCTTCCTTAGAAATTCATCGATTATTGAAAAATGGATGTGAGAGCTATCTGGCTAGTGTAATGGATGTTCGGATGAAGGATAGAGTGGAATTACAGGATATTCCCATAGTCCGAGAATTCCCTGAAGCATTTTTGGATGACTTGCCAGGATTACCACCTGATAGAGAAATAGAGTTTGTAATTGATACATATCCCGAGGCATTACCTGTATCTAAAAACCCTTACCGTATGGCACCTGTCGAGTTAAATGAGTTAAAAGTCCAATTACAGGAATTAGTAGACAAGGGATTTATACGCCCTAGTAGTTCTCCCTGGGGTGCACCTGTGTTATTCGTTAAGAAGAAAGATGGTTCCCCTTGAATGTGCATAAACTATAGGGAGTTAAATAAGTTGACAATCAAGAATAAGTACCCCTTACCCCGAATTGACGACTTGTTTGACCAATTGCAAGGAGCTAAGGTGTTTTCAAAGATTGACTTGCGTTCGGGGTACTACCAACTGAAGATTAAGGAAAGTGATATACCTAAGACAGCTTTTAGGACCCGTTATGGACATTATGAATTCCTTGTGATGTCGTTTGGACTGACCAATGCACCTGCAGCTTTTATGGATTTGATGAATCGAGTGTTTCGTGACTACTTGGACAAGTTTGTGATTGTAATTATAGATGATATTTTCATATACTCACAGACTGAGGCTGACCATATGGAACACTTAAGGATAGTTTTGACCACCCTGAGACAGCAACAACTTTATGCCAAGTTATCCAAATGTGAGTTATGGTTGTATAAGGTTAACTTTTTAGGCCATGTCATTTCTGCTGAGGGTATATCAGTAGATCCAACTAAGATTCAGGCTGTTAAAGACTGGCCACAGCCAAGGAATGTTAGTGAAGTCTGCAGTTTTCTTGGATTGACAGGCTATTACAGGAAGTTCATCAGAGGATTTTCTTTAATAGCTAAGCCTTTGACGAATCTGACAAAGAAGGACAATAAGTATTCTTGGACCGAAGCTTGTGAGGATAGCTTCCAGACATTGAAAGTGAAGTTAACGACAGCCCCAGTATTGACCCTTCCAACCGAAGAAGGTAAGTTTAGCGTATTTTGTGATACATCAAAAGTTAGTTTGGGCTGTGTTTTGATGCAAGAAGGCAAGGTTGTAGCGTATGCCTCTAGGCAGTTAAAGAGTTATGAACAGAACTATCCCACCCATGATTTAGAATTAGCCACTGTTGTTTTTGCCTTGAAGATTTGGAGACATCATTTATATGGACAGCAGTGTGAGGTGTTTTTTGACCATAAAAGTCTGAGGTATCTCTTTACAAAAGGAATTGAACATGAGGCAGAGGCGTTGGTTGGAATTTGTCAAGGATTACGACTTTGAGATCAAGTATCACCCGGGTAAGGCTAACTCTGTAGCTGACGCATTGAACAGGATGTCAACAACTATGCAACCCGTTGTGTCAACCATGTCTATACCTTTGAGGACAGAAGTTCAGAGGTTTGAATTGGAGATAGTTCTAGAGTTATCAACCTTACTTGCCAATTTGACCATTCAACCAACGGTTTTGGAAAAGATCAAAGAGGCACAACAGAAGGACTCTGAGGAGAATAACAGTATGATGAACAAGGTGAAGGACACCACCTCCGAGTTTAGTCTTTCCAAGGATGAGATTCTGAGGTTTAGAAATAGATGGTATGTCCCCAATGATGAAGGATTACGTAAGCTAATATTGGCTGAGGCGCATTCGTCTCCCTTTTCTGTGCATCCTGGCAGCACCAAGATGTATCGAGACCTGAAGTTACTCTATTGGTGGCCAAACTTAAAGAGAGATGTTGCTAGGTATGTAGAGTCATGTTTGGTTTGCCAACAAGTTAAAACCGAGCACCAACAACCAGAAGGTACCCTTCAGCCTCTACCTATTCCCGAGTGGAAGTGGGAACACATAGCTATGGATTTCGTCGTAGGATTACCTAAGACAACTAAGGGACATGATAGTATTTGGGTTGTGATTGATAGACTGATGAAATTAGCCCATTTCTTACCAGTAAGGACAACCTACTCGATGGACCAGCTTGCTGATCTTTATGTACAAGAAGTTATTAGGTTGCATGGAATCCCTGCATCTATTGTCTCTGATCGTGACCCTAGGTTCACCTCCCGGTTTTGGAAAGGTCTACAAGGCACACTTGGCACAAGGTTATCCTTCAGCACTGCCTTTCACCCGCAGACAGATGGTCAATCGAAAAGGACTATTCAGATACTTGAAGATATGCTGAGGGCGTGTGTGCTAGATTTCCAGTCATCTTGGAGTCGATACTTACCTTTGGTTGAGTTCTCCTACAATAACAGTTATCAGTCCACTATCGGAATGGCACCTTATGAAGCACTGTATGGCAGGAAATGTAGGTCACCTCTGTATTGGGATGAGGTTGGAAAAGCAAAACTTCTAGGACCCGAACTTCTGCAGCAGATGTCTGAAAAGATTTCTGTTATTAGGAAGAGGATGGTGACTGCTCAGAGTTGACAGAAGAGTTATGCAGACCAAAGAAGAAGAGACCTTGAGTATTCTGTTGGGGATGAGTTTTTTCTAAAGATTTCACCGTTTAAAGGAGTTTCAAGATTTAGTAAGAAGGGAAAACTTAATCCACGATTCATTGGACCATTCCCTATTTTGGCTAGAATTGGTAGTACAGCTTACAGACTGCAATTGCCTCCATCATTGGATAAGGTTCACAATGTCTTTCACGTGTCAATGTTAAGGAAATGCATGCGAGATCTGACGCAAGTTATTCAGTCAACAGACATTGAGTTAGAACTGACATTGGTGTACGAAGAAAAGCCGGTGCAGATATTGGAATCTGTAGTTAAAACTCTGAGGAATAAAGAGATCCCACTAGTCAAAGTTTTATGGAAGAATCATGGCATCGAAGAAGCCACTTGGGAGCGACGACAGGACATGTTAGACAAATATCCAGAGTTATTTGTTTGATCAATTTTTGGGAACGAAAATTTTGTTTAAGGAGGGGTGGATGTAACACCCAAAATAACGACCAGGTAATTTCCTTAACCTTTTTAACGGTCGTGTTTAATTAATTTTTCCCAGTTTAGAATTTTATGCCGAGCTTAATTAATTACATGTGGATTTAAGCTAGGTTGAGTGGCAAAGTTGTAATAATGGAGATTTGAGACCGGTATTTAAAGAAAATGGAAATGGTTCAAACTTCATTTAAACCACTGTAGCCGACATCTTCTACTCTCGGCGATTTCTTCTTTCCCAAGCTCTTGCTCTCTGCTTTCAGCATACTCTCTTCGACGATCGGTTTTCTCTGCCACTACCCGTCTACTCTGTGCCTGAGGTATACATTAGGCAATGTAGCTATCTGCTAGTTTATTAGCCCTGTTTTCTACTCGGCATTGGAGTTTTGGATTTTCCAATGGCCGACTAATAATAAGAACATTTGAAATCTGGAAGTGGTAATGTCTTTCTGAATCGATTTTTGGACACTAAACAACCAACCCTGAGTTATCACTAATCGAATCTGTCTGTTTTGGGTTTTGGATTTCTAACTGCACAGAGGACTATACTAGGGATTCGGGAGTGACTTCAGCTATTAGATCCTAGGGTGACTTGTGATTAGGACTAATAAGATTTTGTTTTAACTACTGCAATGTGAATGTTTTAGGTGAAGAAGTTTGAAGAGAAAGGAGCTCAAATATCTAAGGAGACCAGGTAAGTGAATGTATAGGGTTTCCGGCCAATAGGGCGCTACATCACAAGGATGCTAGATAGTAACTGATATGACGATTAGAGGTTATTATGCTACAGTCTAGTACTTATGTTGACGTTTAGTTTAATGGTAAGTTTTCACACTGGATGAATGTTCTATTCTGTAGTCTGAATGAGTAAGAATTCCCATGTTCATGCATTATCAATGTTTTATACACATGAAAATGTTTTAAAAGCATGTTTTCTCATTAACAAGATAAGATGATAAAAATCCCTGCAACGTGGTTGAGTGAGGGATGGGGGCGGTTCGGCGTATGTCACAGTCCAAAGAAGGACATATGAAACGACCCGCAGTAGGGACCATGATTAAACTCACTGTCGAACTCCCTTTACCAGCACAAATCCTCTCTCATTCCACACAACTTAATTGATGATTATGAACAATGATTATGAACAATGATTATGAACAATGATTATGGATGATGATTATGAACAAGAAAAGACTTATGACCATGTATTTCTCTGAATTTATGCATTCATGCATTCATATTATCGTTGCATTCCTTACTAAGCATTAGGCTTATAGTTGAACCTTATGATGTAGGTGACGAGTTTTCAGGTGAGGATCTCAAAGTTAATGAGGATGTCTAGGCTTGGTTGATGGAAGGTGTTCAGGGTGCAATTCTGTGGCTGGATGGCAAATGAGACCCCGGGTTAATGTTTTATGATTTTTGTTAAGATAATGAATATAATAGGTTGAGTAGGATGAGTCTACCTTATAACATTGAGTCTTTTGAAGTTGTCTGTTGATCTCTGAATCTGGGGATAATTTTAAGAATCATCGAATGGTCTGTTTGTTTAAGTCTTCTGCTATATGAATTCTGGATGAGTCTATGATTCTTACTCATTAAGATTTATAGTTACCAGGTTAAGATTTGGGTGAGTTGTGGTATTTCTGTTGGATGAAGTTGTTTGATGATTATAGTGTTTTACTGCCGTATGATAGAAGCTGAATGAGACAATCATCCGGCTAACGTCATCGGCGGATGTCAAATGATGGAAGTTGAACGATTGAGTCTTCCGGATGACGTCACCGGAAGATGTAGTATGTTTCCTCGCCGGATGATGTAAATGGAATTTGTCGTCTAGCGTTCGGTGGATGAAGTGTAATTCCTCACCGGATGATGTAAATGTTAATTTGTCGTCTAGTGACCGGATGATGTGAGTATTTTCTTATTGTTTAATGTTCAGGTAATGTTTTAAATCGGTCACGTGAAGCACACATGACCACCGGTCGATGTAAGTTTATTTCTTTGTTGACAGACCCAGTTTAAGAGATGTTCAAAAAAAAAATAACTCTAACAACGAATAAGCTAAAGAAAGTAAGAACTCAATGATTAAGAGGCTAAGTAATGAATTGTGTGGCGATTCCTCCACTGGGGTCGTTACAATATGTTTACAAAATACATTTCAAAACGTTTTATAAACAACTCAAAACGTAAACCTATCAACTACCAGAACCAAGCATCCTAAAATGTCTATACAATTATCAGTCCAAAAACCCTAAAGATCTATACATACATCGCCACAGGTCGGTTAAGCATCGACTGCGCAACACACCACTGCAATTCATCTTCCGTCAACTGCCTCACACATCAGGAGGAGGAACGTCGTCCTCACCTGGCTCGATGTCACCTAAAACGTCACCTACACCATACAGACACACTATGAGCTAAAGGCTCAGTAAATTCTACGTAAATGCAGATGCGTGCAGTGCATATGGAGTTCAAAAATCATGCGTAACATAAAGAGCGTCGCAGACAGTATATCACCGAGATCTCATCCCCCTAACCGAAGGGGGCCCATCTAGCGGTCGGACTACCCCGTGCGGTTAGAGGAGGGGGGTACATGCTTACAACACGTACAGCCGTGCCTGAGCCCACCTCGCGTGACCAGATAATAGATTACGTTCATTAATTACAGTACATGAGATGTGGTATCGGCTAGACCCTTAATCGGCCCGCACGATAGATCAATAGCCCCCAATTTCTGGGCCACAACGGTTTTATGAAAACATCGTGCGGAAATTCATTTTCATGCTTAGTTTAAAATACGTGATGCATGAATAGTTCAATATGAATGTAAACAAACAAGCATGTTTACCATCAAGACTGTAAAGGAAATAACCTACAAAACGTTTAAACCTAACTACCCAACCAATGCAATTTAAAACAAACAATCCACTAAGATCCTCGATGCTACATTGAAGTACGGTGTAGACCAATCGGTCTGAGTAATTCACGAGAACTTAACTCGCGTCCGTTGCAGCTCAAGCTCCATCCACGAGCGTTGTTCACCTAAGCAATTCACAACAATTATCGTTACAATGCGTTTTCACCGATAACGTCCAAATTAACGAAATCTTAACTAACGAAACTTCCTAAAGCTCTAATTCGATTCATTGAACTATTTCATTGAGCATTCTACGCTCGGCACCACAACATTCCAATTACGAGCTTTTCCCCTAAAATTCTAACTTTCGTCCTAAAATCAATTAACTTCGTCCCATAACGTCCAATACGTTCAACATATTCATAATTAAGGCAAACCTATTGATTTCGAACTCTAAATCGCATTTTTTATCAAAACCCTAATCGTAAACCTAAATGTATAACTCTACGAAACTCGAGATTTAACGCTCTAAAACTATAGAATCATACCTAGAGTGTCGATTGGAGGAGGAAGCGTGAAGGAAACGGAACGATCGGGAGGAAAAACGGAGGTCGACGTTGAAGAATCTGTCGCGGCAGAGAGGAGAAGCCGAGAGAAAAAGAAAAGGAAAGGGTTTCTGGCGTGAAATGGTGAAGGAGAAAGAGAGGAAGGTTTTTAATATAAAATTTGGTTTGTAAAATTACCATTTTGCCCTTAGTACATATTTTATATTCGTTTCGTCCTTCGTTTCGTTAATCTGTCGAAGATTCGGCTTCTCCAAATCTCCCAATTTCACCAACAAGTCCAACTTATTATTTGTAATTTAACAAAACTATCCGTTCGCAATTTGGACCTCGTTTACTATTTTTACTAAAACGTCCTTTACATTATGATAGAGGTAATTACTCGGAATATAGCGTTATTACTCCGAAAATTCTCGTAATTTCCTTAAAATTCCTATTAATCATTAGGATTCTAATGACGCTTCCTTTTTGTAAAACGAGCTTGATTTGACATATTTATAAAAATGTCGTTTATATTAAAATATTAATATCCCGAAAAGCCAGGTATTACAGGAGGTTTCCCAGGAGGTAATATTTCTTTGTTCTTCATTGAAGCTCAGTCTCGGGAGGAGACTGCATCCGAACTCGGGAGGAGTTCTGCTTCTTAGACAAGGGGTGCTTGTCACTTTGATCGTGAGCGAGTTGATCTTGCCATAACATGGATTCCAAGAGGAATCAACAACAAGGGGATCTTGTTGTTTTCTAGATCTCGGGAGAGGTCGATCTTAAGTCGAGGAGATCTCGTAAAAACAGTTTCTTTGGGGAAGTTAGCTAGAGGCGGCGACAAAGATAAAATGAAGTCTTTATTTGTATAAGTCCGATTGTCTTGTAACTTTGTGAACTCAAAGAAATATTTTTATATCTGGGCGTGGCCCCGCAGACGTAGGCTGGTTGCCGAACTGCGTTAACAACCTCCTGTCTCATTTATTTCTGCATATTTATATTGTTCGTCATTGCATTCATTATCGATGTCACACAGGTTCGATGTCACCAAAAGCAAACCAAGGTGTCACACCCGATGTCACAGTCATCCTCAACTACTCGGGTACTTGAATTACTTCACATGGATCTAATGGGGCCAATGCCGGTTGAAAGTATTGGAGGAAAACGGTATGTCTTCGTTACTGTTGATGATTTCTCACGCTACACATGGGTGAAATTTCTTAGAGAAAAGTCCGACACTTTTAGAGCCTTCAAGTCAATGTGTACTCGTCTCCAACGTGAAAAAGATTGTGTTATCTTGAAGATTATTCGCATCCGCAGTGACCATGGAAGAGAGTTTGAAAATTCTGAATTCTTGGATTTTTGTAAACATCTAGGGATTGCTCATGAATTCTCGGCACCTAAAACTCCTCAACAAAATGGGATCGTTGAAAGGAAGAACCATACATTGGCTGAAATGACTCGAGTATTGCTACATGAAAGGGATGTCCCTCAAAAGTTCTGGGCTGAAGCTATGAGTACTGCTTGTTTTACCATAAATCGGGTGTATCTCCGTGGCAAAACTTCTATGACACCCTATGAGATATGGAAAGGTAAAACTCCGAATCTTCATTATTTTCATCTGTTTGGCAGTATCTGCTTTGTGTTGAATGACAGGGAACACAGGGGGAAATTAGATCCTAAGAGTGATGAGGCTATCTTTCTCGGTTATGCTACAAATAGCCGTGCTTATCGAGTTTACAACAAAAGAACTCGAACTGTTATCGAATCTGCAAACGTTTAAGTAGATGACTCTCTGGACACAACATTTAATCCGAAAGAAGTTGCAAATCAGATTTCAAACAATGAAGGCCCTAGTGTTCCATCCGGTGTCACAGATGGTGTCACGGGCGGTGTCACAGATCCAACAGAGACAGTTGATGAGTTAGAAGTGTCTACCTTACACAACAGGCCACAGTCTATACGTGTTCAGAAGAATCATCCTGCATATGAGGTTATTGGGGGTCTGAATGATGGTATACGAACCAGAGATAAGCCGAGGATTAATTATCGTGAAATGATTCAAATGACATGCTTTACATCAACAATTGAGCCCAAGAATGTGAAAGAAGCATTACTAGATGAATACTGGATAGAAGCTATGCAAGAAGAACTCAGCCAATTCTCCCGAAATCAAGTTTGGGACTTATTACCATGTCCTCTCGATGTGAACGTTATTGGTACTAAGTGGATCTACAAGAACAAGACCAATGAGCATGGCAACATTACTCGCAACAAAGCTCGGCTAGTTACTCAAGGGTATTCTCAGATTGAAGGTATTGATTTTGATGAAACATTCGCTCCGGTTGCTCGTCTTGAATCTATTCGGCTTTTATTATCTATCGCTTGTGTTATACAGTTCAAGCTATATCAAATGGATGTGAAGAGTGTTTTCCTCCACGGGTTTCTCAATGAAGAAGTTTATGTTACTCAACCAAAGGGTTTTGAAGACCCTCATCATCCAGAGCATGTTTATAAATTGAAAAAGGCGTTATATGGGCTTAAACAAGCCCCTTGTGCATGATATGAACATCTCATGCAATATCTATTAACTAAGGGTGTAACGCCCCCGAACCCACCCTGGCTCGGAGCGCTACATTGCTAACCAATCCCACATTAAAGCTTAATTTAAAATAACATTGACACATAAGAATTTAAAGCTAAATCTCCCGACTCCCACTTATATAATACCTAGCTGTCTAGACTTTGTAATTTCCCTTAATCCTAACCTTTAAGCACCACGGCGTCCTTCCGAAATTTCGACAAAGTAACGCCTGAAAATGGCGCCTCCAAAATGCTAGGTACCTGCAAACGAATAAATTCTCAACCAGTCCAGAATATTCCTAACTATCTAACCAACCTACGAAATCTCCAACAACCAACATATCGTCGAGAAATGCTATCAACCAAAATAAAGAAAATCCCCCAATATAGGGTAACATATCACCCTGACCTATGACTATATACAACAATTACAATTAGCTATACAAAACATCAACCAAAAGACAAACTCTACAAACCACCAAAATAAATGTAAATTATACACGACCCAAAATACTGTTAAAGCCACATCTTTCCGAAGACCATGGTCGAGACGCCTCGACAACTGCCCGCACCGGCATACATCGTACATCATCGACTGCGTCCCAATCCTAGCTTTTCTCGTAGCTCTAACCTGTACTCCTGTCGTCACCTACACCACAGAACACACACACACACGTAAGCTTAAGCTTAGCAAGTAATGAAGAACGAATATAAACATTCACAACGCACACCACACTCACACAATACTCAAGCAATAACCAACAAACAAACAACACCGACAACCAATATTTGCCGTGCACCGAAGTGCCATATTTGCCTTGCACCGAAGTGCCCATTTGCCGTGCACCGAAGTGTCAATTTGTCGTGCACCGAAGTGCCAATTTGCCGTGCACCGAAGTGCCATATTTGTCGTGCACCGAAGTGCCAATTTGCCGTGCACCGAAGTGCCAATTTGCCGTGCACCGAAGTGCCAATTTGCCGTGCAACGAAGTGCTAATTTGCCGTGCACCGAAGTGCCATATTTGCCGTGCACCGAAGTGCTAATTTGCCGTGCACCGAAGTGCCATATTTGCCGTGCACCGAAGTGCCAATTTGTCGTGCACCGAAGTGCCATATTTGCAGTGCACCGAAGTGCCAATTTGCCGTGCACCGAAGTGCCATATTTGCCGTGCACCGAAGTGCCAATTTGTCGTGCACCTAAGTGCCAATTAGCCGTGCACCGAAGTGCCAATTTACCGTGCACCGAAGTGCCATATTTGCCGTACACCGAAGTGCCAATTTGTCGTGCACCGAAGTGCCATATTTTTCACACACACACACACGACAAACACAACGATAACACAACAGCAAGGCCAAACCACACCACACAACACGACGACTCAACGCAACAACACGACATAACACAACACAACCACATAACACCACACGGCCAAACAATGCAACACAAGACCAATCAACCAACCAGACAAACAACTCCACAATATCCCGAAGCAACATAATTAATTCAACGTAACACGAAGCAAAGCAATAACAAAGAAACCCTACCGTTCTCTGGTGTAGGCCCGAAGGCAAAAGAATAACATCCACTACTTACCTGGATGCTCGGTTTCCACTTGCTTACTTTTACCAGCTAATTCACACGCTCAACAACCTAAAATCACGGAAACTCAAATTGATAAGCTATCAATAAATTCTAAAAGATTTTCTAACTAAAACTAAACAATACCTAGGTGTAGGCCCGAAGGCAAAAGAATAAACATCCACTACTTACCTGGATGCGCGTTCCACTTGCTTACTTTTACCAGCTAAGTCACCCGCTCAACAACCTAAAATCACGGAAACTCAAATTGATAAGCTATCAATAAATTCTAAAAGATTTTCTACTAAAACTAAACAATACCTAAACAACTTCACACTCCAAAACACTCAAACTCGATTTTCTACCGCACATCGACCGTCAAACTTCAAACGGTCACAACTCCCTCGTTTTTCAATAGATTTCGACGTGCCACCCTAATTCGGAAAGCTCTCCATGCCTACTATCCATTGAAATGCTTAAATTAACCAAATACACAACTTAGCCAACTCGAATTCCCTAAAAACAGAATCGGCCCTTTGATGCAAAATTTCAGTTTTTGTGTAACACTCAACTAATCTTCAATCTAATCACCCTAACCACCTAATCTAACATATCTAAGGCTTAATTAAGAAAAAGAGGAAGAAAACCCCCAATTAAAAACCAAAATTCGGAATCCTCCTTTTAGGGTTTTCAAACCCTCCCTAAAACCACCTAAAACACCCTAAAAACTCTTCCAAAATTCATCCCATAGCACATAAACTAAAACCCATATGAATTTGCCTTGAAATAGCCTTGAAAGATTGAAGAAAGAGGGAGGCAAGAATCGGCTATGGAGGAATGGGAGAGAAGTCGATGAAGAAGAAGAAAAGTGAATGAAAAACCACCTTTTTATCTTTTTAAATCAATTATTTAATAACCATGCAAATTTACCACAAAGCCCTCCCCATTACTCCCTTAATCCAACGCCAAACACACCCCTAAAGCACCACTTTTCATCCACTTTAACATTCATTTTAATTTTTTTAACTAAAATCTTATTGGTTGAAAGAATTTTGACTTTTCAAACCTCCATTGTTTGAATTGTCATCACCCTTCCCTTTGCATGACTCATTTCTCCTTCTATCACCTTTTAACACTACCCTCTCATACAACCTAGGACTACGCACGTAATAGGAAATTCTCGGGTGTTACAAAGGGATATGAGCGAGGGGGAGTAGATAAAACCCTATTTGTTCGCCGTGACAAAGGTCAGTTCCTACTTGCTCAAATTTATGTTGATGATATAGTGTTTGGCTCGGTGTCACAGGTTATGGTGGATGAGTTTGTAGCTCAAATGACTGGCGAATTTGAGATGGAGTATGGTTGGAGAACTAATTATTTTCTCGGCCTTCAAATACAACAAGAGAAGAATGGTATTTTTATTTCTCAAGCCAAATATGCCAAGAATTTACTGAAAAAATTTAAACTTGAGAATGCACGTCCGAGTAGAGAACCCCTTGGGACACATGAGAAAATTTCTAAAGATGAAAAGGGAATTGCTGTTGATCAGCGTTTGTATAGAAGTATGATTGGAAGTCTCTTATATCTAACTGTCAGCTGACCAGATATTTGTTATAGCGTGGGTGTATGCGCTCGATTTCAAGCAAATCCGAAGGAGTCACACTTAGTGTCGGTTAAACGAATTCTAAAATATGTTAGTGGGACAACTGATTATGGCATCTGGTATTCTTTTGAGTCTAATGCAAATCTGGTGGGTTATTGTGATGCTGACTGGGCAAAAAGTTCTGATGATCGAAAAAGCACTTCGGGTGGAAGTTTTTATGTAGGAAACAACTTAGTGTCATGGTTCAGCAAGAAGTAGAATTCTATTTCTCTATCTACGGCCGAGGCAGAGTATATAGCAGCAGGTAGCAGTTGTACGCAGCTTCTTTGGATGAAGCAAATGATGAAAGACTATGGTGTCACACAAGGTGTCATGACCCTCTATTGTGATAATTTGAGCGCTATCAATATTTCTAAAAATCCTGTTCAACATTCACGGACAAAGCATATTGACATACGACATCATTTTATTCGATCTCTAGTGGAGGACAAAATTATTAACTTGGAGCATATGGTGACCGAAAAACAAATTGTCGATATTTTCACCAAGGCATTGGATGGTGTAAGATTTGAAGAGTTGAGGTCTGCCCTAAGCCTCTGTGTTATGTAAGTCATTTATGAAATTTATTTAATAATAATAAAAAAAATATCCACGTGCTTTAGGCGTTTGTTCATTTTTTTATTGGGCAATCTATTGTGTAATGCTCACCTTCTACTGAAAGTGATCCTTGTTGATATTATGATATTCTATGGAGCAACACCGTATGTGACATGCAAAATTCTGACAATTCCCATGAAAATTTGGAAGTCTATTTTTATATGAAGTTTGGAGCAGTATTATAATATTGGGTTTATTTCCTAACTCAAGGAGATCTGAATTATTCTTCTAAAATTCATTACTCTGATTTATGGAAATTTGGTAGATTGTCGGATTTATTTTCCGAAAGTTCACTAAAAAATCTTGGATTTCTTTTATTATGAGATTTGACGGATATTTATGGCAAATATTTCAAATTTAAGAGTTTACCAGAACACTCTTTCTCTTACTTCTCTTCGATCAACAATCTGCTTCTAGGGTTTTTCAATCGCTCTCTCTCTCAAAATGGTGATTATTGAAGAGGTTATCGACGAGGAAATTTTGGCCATATTCCAGTAGATGCTTCAGAGGTAATGCCAAGGTTGAATTTGGCCATAGTGATTTATTCACCTTCTTCACCGCCAATAAAATCTTCTATTCACGGAAAGGAAAAACCAAAAATTATAGAAGACGCCATTCCCATTACACAGGTAGATTCGTTTGGGGTTAAACGAAGATTTCGACAAACCAGTGGGGATAAGTTTAAAACTAGTTCAGTGCCGCCCAAGGCACCAAGAAATTCGAAAGTATTTACGACTTCAAAAGGTAAACGGCCACAAGTTGAAAAAGAATCCTCTTCTGATAGTTCATGGCTTCAAGAAGCTATTTTAGAAGTAATACAGATGATGAAGATTTTCAGGGAATAACTCTAGAAAAGCCGACACGAAAATCCTCAAGATATCAGACCCAAAGCGTTCAAAAACTTCTGCTTCAAAGGTCTTAAAATCTTCTGTTCAAAAGGCCTCTAAATCCTCGGCTCCAAAAACGTCCAAAACCACTATCGCAAATACCACTAAGCCATCAACTGAGAAGGTTCAAAACCCAGTCACTGTTAAACCACTGAAAGCAAGTCCATCGACAGCTCAAAAATCCAAAAGATTGAAGACCAGTGAAGGTCCAGTTCATAAAAGCTCTGCGAAATCCAAATCTCCACAGAAAGGTGAGACGAGTAAAAATCCAAGTAAAAAGTTTCTGTAACGACCCTCAAACTATTCCTAATTTCCCGTACGAAATTTTTCTTTTTAAGCCTCTAAATCAATTAAAAACATCCTCGAAAACCTTTAAAGAAAAATTCATTTATCATACAAAAACAGTTTACATAAAACCACTCAACCTTCTATCATTCCTCAATTTATCAACTTATCACTTCTTCACAATATCATTTCTATCTCCATTTCAATTATACATTTTACATAAACTTTCCAAACATTCATACGTTCTCGTAACTCTGTCCAAAACCGACTCTAAACACGATTAAAATGAAGTACATTTTCATGAAAACGAACTGCATGGTTCCGTTTAAAAGTGTAACATATCCTCCTGTTTACAAAATCACCAAGCAGTTCATAACATTCAAATAACTGAATTAACAAAAACGCTTTATAAATAGTTTGCCTAATCCTCTGCACATCAATCTATCAAAATACCAACCTATCAACTATCATCAAACAATCCCATAAAACTTTACAAAAACAGTTTATAAACAGGTTCCAATGAAAACGTTTAAAACATCAAATACGAATCTAACACCTAACCAGATCCAAGCATCCTATAATTTCTATACAATTCATCATCAGCCCAAAATACTCCAAAAACCCTCAAAACCTATACATACTTCCCCACGGGTCGGTAAGCGTCGACTGCGCCAGCACACTGCCACGAGCATCATCCATCAACTGCCTCAGACATCAGAAGGAAGAACGTCATCCTCACCTGGATCTACGTCACCTATAATGTCACCTACACCATACAGACATCTATGAGATAATTAAATCTCAGTAAGCTTCGTAAATGCAGATGCATGCGTGCGTATGCCATTCAGAAAACATGCTCAGATTCAGATACAGAAACAGATACAGATTCAGATTACAAATTCATTTTCATTACGTCGCAGACAGATTGTTACCGAGATATCAGCCCTCTAAATGGAAAGGATACATCCCGCGGTCGGACTACCACTTTCGATTTAGAGGAGGGGGTACATGCTCACAAACCCTACAGCCATGCCTGAGCCCCACCTCGCGTAACCAGATACAGATACAGATTATGTAGATTAATTACAGAGGTTCATTTCATTTTCTTAAAACACGTGCGGAAATTCATTTTCATGACTTTTGAAATACGTGATGCATGAACAGTTAATAGACATAAAGTAAACAACCAACATGCATACCATCAAGACCGAATAGCATAACCTAAGACAAATATAAACCTATCTACCCAACCAAAGCAATAAAACAAACAATCCTTTAAGATCCTCGACGCTAAATCGAAGTACGGTGTAGGCCAATTGGCCAGAGAAGATCACGAGAACTTACCTGTCGTCCGTAGCTTGCTGGTTTTGGCACATCACGTCACATATGGTTCGACCTATGACAAATATTCAGGCTTTATTAAAATCAAGCCTACATTCACCAATTACTCTCAAATTACTATTTCTAGCCTAATCCAATTAAAACCTAACTAAACGGGCCACTAATTCGGGTTCGGTAAAAACCGACTCAAAACTTCGATTGTGCATAACTTTCACGTCGGTTATCGGAATCGAACGATTCCAGCGGCCACGTACTCCTCTAATAACCTATTTTAATCTGCCAAGAGGAATTTCAAAACAAATAACCGGAGCTAGGTCAATTTATCAAAAACCCGAAACTGCCCCTTTACCCAAAATTTCTCTTTTTCGATTTTTCATCAAAACTCTCTCAATTTCTCACTAATCTATCCTCTTAACATCCAATTAACATAAACTAACCAAAAATCGAAGTTCTAATAAGCAAAACCCGAAATCCCAAAACCTAGCCCCTCGGTTTTTCCCCAAATCCGAGCTCCTCATAGCTCGGCAATCCATGCCAGCACCGAGCTCGGCCAATTGACGCTAAAAGCAACCAAAAAGGGCCGGTGGACGGAGCTCAATCGAGCTCGCCACTGTCGGTCATGAACAGAACGAAAACAGGGAAGAACTCTACCTGTTTTCGGTCGGGTCTGGCGCGGAGAAGGCCGAACCGAGCCCTGGCTTCAGCTCGCCGGCGTTTGCTCGTCAGAACGGAGGTCGGAGCCGCGTGGTCGCCGGAGAAGAGTCACGCGTCTCCCTGTCGTCGGGCTCGCTTGGCTTCGGGGAGGAATGGCTTCCTCGTGAATCCATTCCATTGTTTTATAAAAATTATAAATAAAATTATAATTTTATTTACTTACCAAATTACATAAATGTCCCTCAATCAATTCTATGCTTAATTCTTTAATTAGTCTATTGATTCGGTTTCTCTGCAATTTCCTTATTTCTCCAAATATTCCAATTTAATCTTAGAGTTCTAACAAAACTCACCGTTCACAAAACGGACTTATCTTGCTATTTTTACGAATTAATATGCTAAAAGGGTAAAACGGGAACTCTAGCATTACTCTTCCCGATTTGGGTTTCTAAAACTTCACTTGTTCTTCTACAAATTCTCGTAAATTTCTAGGGTCCTAATAAAACCATCCGCTCGCAAAACGGACCTAATTTATTTATTTACCAAAATAGCCTTGGAGCGGAAACCCGAAAAACTCGGGTGTTACAGTTTCAAATGATGATTTTAAGTCAAGACTTCATGCAAGCCGATGGCCAAATTTCTCATAAAGAAATATTTGGCCAGAAAGGAAAATTCACGAAGGAGATTTTACTCAATGTGAAGCAATCGTTTACCATTTACTTAGTCTTGGATTAGAGAAAACCTTTAGAGGTTTCTCTCCTTTTGTTTGGAAAATTGTCCAAGAATTTTATTGTAATCTAGATTCGGATGTAAAAGACTCTGTCCATCCTAATTTTGGCAAGGTTTATGTGAGAGGCCACACTTTTAATTTTACCCTGATGATTATTAATGCATATTTGGGGTTAAAAATGACTTCATCTGCCAAGTTTGTACCCGATTTCAACAGGATTATCTTTGATGTCACTGGGGGTGTTAGACGAATCTGGCTCCATGGCAAAGATTTTCCTGCTGCTCAATTGTTAGTTAAGTATGGTATTCTCCATAAGATTGCTATGCGAAATTGGCTACCCACATCCCATGGCACTGGGGTGAACAAGACTATGACAACATTTTTATTTAAAATTGGGAATTCTATATCTGTTGATTTTGGACAGCTATTTTTTGATCAAATTATGAAGCATGAGGAAGGGAAAAATTCCAGGTTAGCACTTCCATTTCCATCCCTCATATATGGTGTTTTATCCTCCCAACAGTCCATTAAAAGAGAGAATGAAGTGTTATACGAAGAAAAAGAGAAAAATAGAATTAGCTACAAACTGTGCATGGGGGAGCACAAGAATGATTTAGAAGGCTTTGTTGAAGGTCTGCCAATTTCTGAGTCTAATACTGACTCTGCTCTTCTAGCTCGTTCTGTGAAATTTTTGTTGGATATGTCAAAATCTCTTAGCATCCAAATATCTGAGCTGGAAAAACAGAGATCAAAAATTTCTGTATTATTAAATGATATTTACAAGAAAAATCCTCACATGCCAAACTCAGATTCACAGGCTAGGGCCATGGAAGAGGCTGGTCCATCCAGTGTCCTAGAGGATGTTCCAGTGGGTGTTCCAGAAAGTGCTGATGCTTAACATTGAACTACTTCAGTGATGTGTTTGTTCTCTGAATATTTTACTTTCCTGGATAATATTTTTCTATTTAATTCTTATGGTACTCATATAACTACTCTACCTACATCCTGATATGATATTTTCTGACTATTTTGGCACCCTAGATATTTCTTTTACTCCTTTGGATATTATACTTCTGATATTGGTTATCTTCATATGGTATTACTGGTGTTTATACTGACTATTTCAGTAATTATTTGGTGATGTTGCTGCTATTATGGCAAGTGGTATTCTCTTATCTGTATATTTGTCTTTTTATGGCAAAAAGGGAGAGTATTTTGGTGATTTGTGATATGTATGGTGATATGCTCTGCTCTCTGATACTATATGATGATATGATGATGAGTGATAGCTTTATGATGTTTGAAGTCACAATTCATGGGGAGTTACAATTCAGTGGGAGTTTTTGAAACTCTATGGTATATTGATTTTGCCAAAAAATGCTAGAAGGGGAGATTGTAAATGCAAAGATATTGCATATAAGTTGGCATTGATTTTTGGCAATATTTATAGATATTTATGGAGATAATATGTTTTTTTCCCAAATGATAATTTATTTCTTGTTGATTAAGAAATACTGCATTCTGATTATTGGATGGCGTCATATTAACAATCATGAAGATTCTGTGGAAGAGAAAAATACGGAAACAAGAATAATAAGAAAATTATTAAAAAAGTCAAAGACACTTGCTTTTTGGAAAACTTTATTTTGGTAAGCCGATTTGATGGAGATTTGGTGAAATATGTTAGGCTTCGAGATAACATGAATCGTGGGATGCTTACCTAAATTTTCAGAGCCATATCAAGGAAGTTAGCGATACTTTCCTAAAGTGTCATACGGTGTGTCACACAACCGAATTTGTTAAGATTTGTTTTCCTTTAATTCTTGCGACGTTCTATCTAATTTGGTAACTGACTGAATCAAAGATATGGAAGCTACCAATGATATTTAAAGCTTTCATTTCTGTAAAAGCGTTTGACGATGGAGTTTTTATTTTTGCGTGAAAAGGTTTATTCGTTCTTTGTGCCATCGCTTTTCTTTCACTCCCAACGTTTCTGCGTTTGGGTCTGTGATTGTTTTACACACTTTTCTTATGCTGGGGATTACATAGATTTATTGAGTGTGTTGATTATTGCGTCTGAAGACAACACTCTGGTGTTCCAGGAGGTGTCCCAGGAGGTAATATTTCTTTGTTCTTCATTGAAGCTCAGTCTCGAGATGAGACTGCATTCGAACTCGGGAGGAGTTCTGTTTCTTAAATAAGGGGAGCTTGTCACTTTGATCGTGGGCGAGGGGATCATGCCATAACACGGATTCTGGGAGGAATCAACAACAAGGGGATCTTGTTGTTTTCTAGATCTCGGGAGAGGTCAATCTTAAGTCGAGGGGATCTCGCAAAAACAGTTTCCTTGGGGAAGTTAGCTAGAGGCGGCGACAAAGATAAAAAGGAGTCTTTATTTGTACAAGTCCGATTGTCTTGTAACTTTGTGAACTCAAAGAAATGTTTTTATATATGGCCGTGGCCCCGCAGACGTAGGCTGGTTGCCGAACTGCGTTAACAACCTTATGTCTTATTTATTTTCGCATATTTATATTGTTCGTCATTGCATTCATTATCGGTGTCACACGTAACACCCTGTGTGACACCGCATAACTAATCGTAATCTTTCACTTGATTTTTTTTAAACTTTTGAAATTGAATCTGATGTCCCATGGATAGTTATTGAAGGCGTTTTGACGTAGGAGAAGTGACCAATAGCCTTTTTTTTAATGAAAAGCTAAATGGAAACGCTTTGCATTATCCGACCTATGACAAGGAGCTTTATGCATTAGTGAAATCATTAGAGACTTGGCAACATTACCTTTGGCCAATGGAATTTGTCATACATACCGACAATGAGTCCTTAAAGCACTTGAAAGGACAATGTAAGTTGAATAGAAGATATGGTAAGTGGATGGAACTCATTAAAACCTCCTTTACGTGATCAAATACGAACAAGGTAAGGAAATTAATATGCCCAATGCATTATCAAGAAAATATACTCTTGTCTTTACTTTAAATGCAAAGTTATTGGGATTTGAATATGTTAAGGAATTATATGCTAATGATGAAGGCTTTGATAGTATGTATGGAGCTTGCGAAAAGATAAGCTTTCTGTGCCTAATAGTTCTATGGGTGTGTTGTTTGTGTCTGAAGAAGATTGGGTAATTTTTTTATAAGAAAGACTTTTTAGATGTTTTGCATGAACATTTTTTTGGCCAACAATGAGAGATTATACACTCCTTTACACGTATAGTGTGGTTGGATAGATATTTTTATGGACTCTATTTTAGGTATGCATAGGTGAAGAAAAGGTAGAGTTTCTATTTTTTATTATTGTTGATGGGTTTCAAAAATGACATATTTAATATCTTCTAATAAAATTGATGATGCAACTCATATTGCTGATTTATTCTTTACAGAGATCGTACGACTCTATGCCATTATGTAAAGCATTGTTTCTCATTGTGGTGTTAAATTTCTTAACTATTTTTGGAAAATGTGGTAGGAAATTTGGGAACTAAATTGTTGTTTTCAACTATTTGCCATCCCCGAACATATTGACAAACTAATGTAGTAAATAGAACTATATTTACTTTTTTGTGAACTATAATTGAAAAGAACACAAAAATTTGGGAAGATTCTTTCTCAACTATTTAGTTTGCATATAATTGAAGTGTTCATTTTAATACATAACTTATCATCATTTTAGATTGTTTATGGTTTTAATTCACTTACATCTTTAGATTTGGTGTCTTTGTCAATTAATAAAAGGACTAGTTTAAATGATGAAAAGACGATTGAGATGGTAAATAAACTCAAGTATTTGTCAACACGGTGTAAAAAATGAGCTATGTGCAACCAAAGTAAATAAGGACAGAAGAAAGATGATCTTTGAACCAAGTGATTGGGTGATGTGCCACAAGGGCTCTTCACAAGATTACAAGCTAAGGAGTTTTCTAACCTCTTTGTTCATTTTGTAGGTCTTTCTTTCTTAGCTTACTTGGAGGAGAATATTAGTTCAATACACAAAGAGGAGTCAAAACATTTGGATAAGAGGAAGTTCAAGCACAAATATAGAAGAATTGGTGGGCTTTACAAATCTACCTACAATTCAACCCCCGTGGTGTATTTGGCATTTTTACAACCAAGACGATCTTATATGAAAAAAATGTTATTCATAAATATTGTAGCTAACGTCTATAGCTTTCTAGATTAGGGTTTTAGCGTTTAAAATGGATTTTTTTATGTTTGGTCAAATGGTCCCTAAACAGAGAGCATCATTCATGCAAAAGAAGCACAATCTCGTTTTCCGGATTTAGACCCAAATCCATTTGAAGACGGGCCAAGAAAGTTAGTGTATTATTTCAATGTTATGTCCAAGATATTAATGGGGAGTGTAGTATCTATTTGTTCTTTTATGTTTAGTTTTAATTTAGGGTAATTATCGATTATTTAAGCCTCTCTTAGAGCTCTTCTAGACCACTTTTGACTTGATAAAAATCCCCTAGCCTTCGTGCTTCCTCCTTTGCTACAATGCAAAAACTTGCAATTGCATTTCGGTTTGTTACCATTCTTATTGTTTTGAGTTCAACAAATTGTATTTAATCTATGTGAGTTTGATCAAATTCTCCTACTAGTGCATCTTTCTCATTGCTCACCTCGAGTAGTGAACTTTCTAGAAAAGTGTAACACCCGGCATTTTAGCCATGTAATTATTCCTTGAACTATTAAATGGGATATACATATATTGGCCATTAATGAAGTGCGTATTTCATTGGAGTTTTGTAATACCCCAAGTGGATGTCTATAGAAAACGGATCGGAGAATTTAACTAATAATTCAATTGGAAAACCAAACTAAAAATTAACCAAAACAGAACACCTTGGTTAAAAACCAATGTGAGGGCAAATTAGGTAAACCAATTAAGGTTGGTGGGAGGAAGTCAAGAATTGAGTGACACTTGGCAACTTGTTGAAGAAACCATGTTCTTTTCTCTTCCATCCTACGTGAAACCCTCATTTCTTATCTGCTTCTTTCCATTGCTCTCTGTTTCCTCTCCTCTAGGCGACTGCAACCTTTCCAAAAGACTTACACTATTCTGTTTTCTCCAGTGAAGGTAATCATCTACTAAAGTTAACGAGTTTGGATAAGTTAAAATATGAGTTTTGTGGAAGTTTAAGGTTACGATATTTTGAGAAAACTCACTGTTTTTGGATGAAAACACATTAGTCTGTTTTCTAAAGGTTTGAATGGAGTTTGCTACATTTTCTACTAAGTTATTAGTTAACATTTGCAACTTGTTGATTTCCCTTTTCATGCACGTCATAGGTTCGTGCATCACCGAGGCAACACGTTCAAGACTCTCAACTCTACAACAAACAGGTAAGTTCATATCCATAGATTGGCCCTTAAGGCCCTACATCATGGAGACTCTAGGTTTTACTTATGTCGGGAGGTTTCGAGTAGAGAAAGTTAGAGTTAAGTTCTGAGTTATCTGTGTCTCTCCATTATGTTCTGTTGTATTATTTTTGTTGCCTGCCGTTTTATGTTTAAGCACTGTGAAAGTTCATGCATATACGTTTTTCCTGAAAGCTCATGCAAAAATGTCTTCTGCACACATTTTGAAGTTAAGAAAGATAAAATCTGACTTAAATATATTGGTTAAGTGTGGGACGGGGACTGGCCTACTGTTTCTAGTTCTGTTATGTAAATCTGTTATGTGTCTGTCGTGCACTTGCCAGTTCCCCTATAAGCCCCACTTATACCCCTATGCCATTGAAACGTAATGTACTATACTGTCACCCTATTCTGAAAGTTCATGCATAGCATATGCATCACTGTATTTTTATATGTTCTTACTGAGTTTTAGACTCATAGGTGAACTCCTTGATGTAGGTACTGAACCCGTGAATGAGGACTTTGTGCATCAAGATGATGATTTGATGTAGTTGGCGGATCGAGCTCATGGGGTTTGGTTGTGGCAGCTAGACATATTCCTGACCAGAGAGAAAGAGGTTTTAAAGTTTTGTTTTATGTTTTAAAAACTTTTGTTATGGTGAATTCTGGAAATGCATGCCAAGTTCTGTACTGTTTCTGAAATTTTAAAACGATGTATGGCATCTGCACTGATGTTTAACACCTTTGTATTTGACAGTTGAGTTTCTGTTCTGAAGTATTCTGGAATTGATTGCAATATTTTCTCTTTTAGGTTGTGCATGGATTATCTCTGATTTTAGAGCCATCCATGCAATCTGCTTTCCTTAAATTTCTGTCGTGTTTTTCCTGATTTGTCCAAAATCATATTTTGAATCGTTTTTTCTGAAATTTGAAGCTTTCATACTTTCTGTCTTCACGACTTCTGTTTTTATGTAATCCCGTTAAAAGTTGTCAACTTTGTCTTTAAACTCTACATCCACCGGTGAACTCATTTTTGTCTTATTCACAACCACCGCTGCCACTGTTCACTTTTGTCTTATTCGCATCCACCGCTGCCACTGTTCACTTTTATCTTATTTACATCCATCGTTCTCCTTTATTTATTCACATCCACCGTTCTCTTTTGTTTATTCACATCCACCGCTGCCACTGTTCATTTCTGTCTTATTCATATCCACCGCTGCCACTGTTCACTTCTGTCTTATTCACATCCACCGCTGCCACTGTTCACTTTTGTATTATTCACATCCACCGTTCTCCTTTATTTATCCACATCCACCGTTCTTTTTTGGTTATTCACATCCACCGCTGCCACTGTTCACTTCTGTCTTATTCACATCCACCGTTCTCCTTTATTTATTCACATCCATCATTCTCTTTGTTTAATCACATCCACCGCTGCCACTGTTCACTTCTGTATTATTTATATCCACCGCTGCCACTGTTCACTTTTGTCTTATTCACATCCACCGCTGCCACTGTTCACTTCTGTCTTATTCACATCCACCGCTGCCACTGTTCACTTCTGTCTTATTCACATCCACCGTTCTCCTTTATTTATTCACATCCACCGCTGCCACTGTTCACTTCTGTCTTATTCACATCCACCGCTGCCACTGTTCACTTCTGTCTTATTCACATCCACCGTTCTCCTTTATTTATTCACATCCACCGCTGCCACTGTTCACTTCTGTCTTATTCACATCCACCGCTGCCACTGTTCACTTCTGTCTTATTCACATCCACCGTTCTCCTTTATTTATTCACATCCACCGCTGCCACTGTTCACTTCTGTCTTATTCACATCCACCGTTCTCCTTTATTTATTCACATCCACCGCTGCCACTGTTCACTTCTGTCTTATTCACATCCACCGTTCTCCTTTATTTATTCACATCCACCGCTGCCACTGTTCACTTCTGTCTTATTCACATCCACCGTTCTCCTTTATTTATTCACATCCACCGCTGCCACTGTTCACTTCTGTCTTATTCACATCCACCGCTGCCACTGTTCACTTTTGTCTTATTCACATCCACCGTTCTCCTTTATTTATTCACATCCACCGCTCTCCTTTATTTATTCACATCCACCGTTCTCCTTTATTTATTCACATCCACCGCTGCCACTGTTCACTTCTGTCTTATTCACATCCACCGTTCTCCTTTATTTATTCACATCCACCGCTGCCACTGTTCACTTCTGTCTTATTCACATCCACCGTTCTCCTTTATTTATTCACATCCACCGCTGCCACTGTTCACTTCTGTCTTATTCACATCCACCGCTGCCACTGTTCACTTCTGTCTTATTCACATCCACCGTTCTCCTTTATTTATTCACATCCACCGCTGCCACTGTTCACTTCTGTCTTATTCACATCCACCGTTCTCCTTTATTTATTCACATCCACCGCTGCCACTGTTCACTTCTGTCTTATTCACATCCACCGTTCTCCTTTATTTATTCACATCCACCGCTGCCACTGTTCACTTCTGTCTTATTCACATCCACCGCTGCCACTGTTCACTTCTGTCTTATTCACATCCACCGTTCTCCTTTATTTATTCACATCCACCGCTGCCACTGTTCACTTCTGTCTTATTCACATCCACCGCTGCCACTGTTCACTTCTGTCTTATTCACATCCACCGCTGCCACTGTTCACTTCTGTCTTATTCACATCCACCGTTCTCCTTTATTTATTCACATCCACCGCTGCCACTGTTCACTTCTGTCTTATTCACATCCACCGCTGCCACTGTTCACTTCTGTCTTATTCACATCCACCGTTCTCCTTTATTTATTCACATCCACCGCTGCCACTGTTCACTTCTGTCTTATTCACATCCACCGCTGCCACTGTTCACTTCTGTCTTATTCACATCCACCGTTCTCCTTTATTAAATACTTAAAATATTCAAAGCAGTTGGTTAAATGAGAAAGAGAAAACTGATCAAGTCGTCCGGTCACTAAACGACAAAAGAAAGTCTTTTAATCACAAAACAAAACAGAGCACATCATCCGATCACTAAACGACAAATTACTGCCTACATCTACCGATCACTAAATGACAACACTTCTACTACATCTTTCAATAGGTCTAATACACGACATCCACCGATCACTAAATGACAAGACTTATCATATCCATCTCCCGATGACGTAAGCAGAATGATTCATTCATCCAACTCGCACCGGTCATAAAACGACAAAACTTATTATACACATATGCCGATAGCTTTTACTGAAGAAATCATCCGATGGCTTTTACTGAAGACATCATCCGATGGCTTTTACTAAAGACATCTTCCGATGACGTCAGCCGGACAATTTACCCATCTAACATCTACCGGTAGACAACTTCTTTCGACAGACAACAGAACAATAACTCAGCACAGCACCAAATTTCACTCTAAACACAGAGAATTCCGACTACCAAGGAACCTGAGCATTTTACTAAAAATCATTCAAAAATACTTAAATTCGTGTATTACTCCAAAATTTGGTAAATGCTACTTTAAAAAGAACTAACAGGGTATCATTATTAGAATAAGCCTCAAATTGTATCCAAAACATCCAAAAACTACAACTGTCACTAAAACTCCCAATATATTTAAATCGAATCATGATTCACTAAACCTTCTCATCTACTGACACCAGTTAAACCGCCTCATCAGAATCACCAATCCGTGGCATTGAAGTGCTCCCCAAACCTGCCTAGTCCTCAACATGCTCAGAGAACACACCTTCTGAGGCTTCTTCACCTACATCACAAAACTCATCTATTAGCCTAATGCTAAGTAAGTAAAGCAGTAATGAATGAAATGCTGAACAAAAATTCCTAAACATGCAAATTTCTACTTTCTCATCTCAGTTGCATATGCATTTGTTTCTGATCTGATCCCCCAGTGAAATTGGGAGTTGGATCACTTCTCCCAAAGTCTTACGTCCTCTCTCTCGATTAAGGGGCAGACTAGTTCTCTTAACAAACTGTTCAGATCCCCCTGTGAAATTGGGGTTTGGATCACTTCCCCCAAAGTCATACATCCTCTCTCGTGATTAAGGGGCAGATTAGTTACCTTAACAACTGTTACAATCTGTTCATTCCTTGCCATGCCATTTCATGTAAATTCATTTTCGTATATTTTCAAAATATGATGCATGACATACAAACACAATCAAGCATACACGATCCTACTATTTTGTGATGTAGGCCTGAAGGCACAAGCATACTTCACTTACCTGGCTCCCCTGGAAATGCTCGGTTTCAAACTACTTCGGAAGTTTTGTTCACCTAAATCATAAAAAGAATATTAATCAGATTTCTACTAAGCCTTATTCTAATATATCCAGAAATCTACGGAAACTAGTTTGGAAGCTTAGTTCATTGTACATTCCCGATTTACCACAAAACCCGAACTAGCTTACCCATACGGCATTCACAAAACTCACACTTATACCCTCTCCAATCATCGATAGCTACTAGTACAGCAAGAAATCGAAGTAAGACTCACCTAGTTTGGAGAAGATTTGAGTACAAGAATCGCCTAGAGAGCTCTGCTGCTTGAGCTGAAGACCGAAAGAGAGAAAAGTAGGGGAATGGTGGCGGCTACAGTTCATTAAATCCAAAACCTCTTTCCTTAAATACGTTATCCATTTTTAAATTTTCAATTACTTTTATGCCCTTCCCTAGTCATCCATTAACCCTACATTTATTATTGCCATGTAAAGTGTACAACTAATTAAAAGATTAAATAATTAGTTCTATAGAACCGGGTGTTATAAATTCCCGTAAAAGTTCTGTTTATTAAGTTAGGTTATTCTGTTTATAGGGTTTCTTAGAAATGGTGAGAGGACATCAGGAAGAAGCAAGCAAAAGTTCTCGTGCCATTGACAGATTAACTGAACTGGTGGGTGTACAGTCCCGCATGGTGGAACGTATGATGGCCCAGGAAGACAACGGGAATAATAATAATAATCATGGAAATGCTTCACGCGACACCAGTGGAGATAGATTCAAGCGACTCCAGCCGCCTACATTTGATGGACTATCTACTGACCCAACTCACGCGGAAGAATGAGTCCGGCAGATACAGAGAATGTTTAGATGCGCAGAGGTGGAAGAAAATAAGAAGGTTCTATGTGCCACGTATCAGCTCACCAAGAATGCAGGATTTTGGTGGGACACCATCTAGGCAACAACAGTGGCGTTAAGCTGGGAGGGATTTAAACGAATATTCTATGAGAAGTATTTTGACAGAAGTGCGAAGAAGGAAAAGGTGATAGAATTCTCTCGGCTACAACAGTATGGATCGGTGGCCGAATATGTTCAGAAGTTTGAATCCTTATCCCGTTATGCACCTCATTTGGTGGCCACTGACGAAAACAAGGTGCACCAATTTATTCAGGGTTTGAAGCTGGACCTTTTACGAGGGATTTCATACGGGGGATTTGACGAGGCCCCGTATACAAAGATGGTGGCCAAGGCTTATCAGTTGGAGGCCTTAGAAATGAAGTCCCAGAGACAGAGAGATTCATTGAAGAGATTTCCCCGTGATGCCCCTCAACAACAATAACAACAACAACAAAGGGATCAAAATTTGCAAACTCAACAGCAACAGAACAGAGGCATTAAGAGGCCCAATGAGACCATCACTTATCAAGACAAGGGAAAGAGACCAATGGGGGCTCCTCAACTTTCAGTATGCCCGCGATGCTAGAAAATTCATAGAGGAGAATGTAGACTCATAACCGGCCAATGCTTTCGATGTGGCAAAGAATGCCATCACGTCCGGGATTGCCCAATGCCGGACACGAGACCAAATCTGGCCGTACTAAGAGTTTTTGCAATTATGGAGGATGATAATGATACTTCCCCGCACACAACAATTACAGGTACAATTTCGATATGTGATGCACCTACTTATACCTGTGGGACACGGGGGCTATACATTCGTTTGTGGCAATGGACTTCGTAGTTAGACAGAAGTTTTGTTGTATGCCGTCAGATCAGCCCTACAGTATTATGCTACCGTCCGGAGAGTTTATGCACTCCGAGCAGGTTGTACAGGGTGATATAGTGACAGTAGGAGACACCACTTGTACGGACAATCGTGTGAAGTGTTTTCTGATCGCAAGAGCCTAAAATACATATTTACCCAGAAAGTGCTAAACATGAGACAAAGACGGTGGTTAGAATTTGTGAAAGATTACGAAGTTGAGATTAAATACCATCTTGGTAAAGCTAATGTCGTAGCTGATGCACTGAGCAGGATGCCAGCTACTATGCAACCAGTTATGTCGACCGTATCAATGCCTTTGAAGACAGAGATACAGAAGTTCGATATGGAGATAGTTTCATCGGCCATACTAGCAGACTTGACACTACAGCCCACCGTTCTGGACCGAATTAAGGAAGCCCAAGAGACCAATTCAAAGGAGATGGCTGATATTGTGAGCAATGTACCAATGGCTTCTTCCGATTTTAGTTATTCGGGAGATGGAGTTCTGAAGTTCAAAAACAGATGGTATGTTCCAAAAGATGAAGAGCTACGGAAGCACATCTTGTTGGAAGCCCACTCATCTTCTTTCTCTGTGCATCTTGGAAGCACAAAGATGTATCAGAACTTGAAACTTCACTTCTGGTGGCCGAATATGAAGAATGAAGTGGCCAAATATGTGGAGTCTTGCATGATATGTCAACATGTCAAAGCTGAACATAAAAGACCAAGTGGAATGCTTCAACCTCTCCCGATCCCCGAATGGAAATGGGAGAACATCACAATGGACTTTTTTGTTGGCCTTCCAAGGACAATTAAGGGCCATAATAGCATTTGGGTCATAGTGGACAGATTGACGAAGTCGACCCATTTTTTACCTGTGAAGACGACGTACTCCATGGATCAGTACGCAGAGCTGTATATTAATGAGATTATTAAGCTCCATGGCATTCCTGTGTCGATCGTCTCAGACTGGGATCCCAGATTCACTTCCAGGTTTTGGAGAAGTTTGCAGAACTCCTTGGATACAAAGTTGGATTTCAGCACGACATTTCATCCACAGACTGACGGACAATCTGATAGAACGATCCAAATACTGGAGGATATGCTAAGGTCGTGCGTGCTGGAATTTCATGCTCCTTGGAGTAGATATTTGACACTCGTGGAGTTTGCTTACAACAATAGCTACCAGGCTACAATTGGCATGGCTCCTTATGAAGCTCTTTACGGCAGAAAGTGTAGATCCCCATTGTGTTAGGATGAGGTCAGAGAAACCAAGCTTATCGGCCCTGAGATATTACAGCAGATGTCCAAGGTGATAGCTGATATCAAACAACGAATAAAAATTGCTCAGAGTCGACAGAAGAGTTATGCGGACCATAGAAGAAGAGACTTAGAGTTCGCTGAGGGCGATGAAGTATTCTTGAAAGTGTCGCCTTTCAAGGGCGTGATGAGATTTGGTAAGAAAGGAAAGCTCAGCATGTGGTTCATTGGCCCTTTTCCCATTCTGAAGCGCGTGGGAAGCATGGCCTACAAACTACAGTTGCCAGCGTCAATGGATGGAGTTCACAATGTTTTTCATGTTTCGATGCTGAGAAAGTGTGTACGAGATCCAACCCAGATCATGGAACATGTGGACTTTGATATCATGCCGACGCTGACATATGAAGAAAGGCCCATACAGATATTGGATACTTCACTCAAGGTGTTGCGCAACAAGGTAGTCTCATTGGTGAAAGTTTTGTGGCGCAATCATGATATGGAGGAAGCCACATGGGAAAGACAAGAGGATGTTAGGGCCCAATATCCGGACGTCCTTGCTTAGGCAAATTTTGTGGACAAAATTTCTGTTAAGGTGGGTGGAATGTAACACCCGGCATTTTAGCCATGTAATTATTCCTTGAACTATTAAATGGGATATACATATATTGGCCATTAATGAAGTGCGTATTTCATTGGAGTTTTGTGATACTCCAAGCGGATGTCTAGAGAAAACGGATCGGTGAATTTAACTAATAATTCAATTGGAAAACCAAACTAAAAATTAACCAAAATAGAACACCTTGGTTAAAAACCAATGGGAGGGCAAATTAGGTAAACCAATTAAGGTTGGTGGGAGGAAGTCAATAATTGAGTGACACTTGGCAACTTGTTGAAGAAACCATGTTCTTTTCTCTTCCATCCTACGTGAAACCCTCATTTCTTATCTGCTTCTTTCCATTGCTCTCTGTTTCCTCTCCTCTAGGCGACTGCAACCTTTCCAAAACACTTCCATTCTTCTGTTTTCTCCAATGAAGGTAATCATCTGCTAAAGTTAACAAGTTTGGATAAGTTAAAATGTGAGTTTTGTGGAAGTTTAAGGTTACGATATTTTGAGAAAACTCACTGTTTTTGGATGAAAACACATTAGTCTGTTTTCTAAAGGTTTGAATGGAGTTTGCTACATTTTCTACTAAGTTATTAGTTAGCATTTGCAACTTGTTGATTTCCCTTTTCATGCACGTCATAGGTTCGTGCATCACCGAGGCAACACGTTCAAGACTCTCAACTCTACAACAAACAGGTAAGTTCATATCCGTAGATTGGCCCTTAAGGCCCTACATCATGGAGACTTTAGGTTTTACTTATGTCGGGAGGTTTCGAGTAGAGAAAGTTAGAGTTAAGTTCTGAGTTATCTGTGTCTCTCCATTATATTCTGTTGTATTATTTTTGTTGCCTGCCGTTTTATGTTTAAGCACTGTGAAAGTTCATGCATATACGTTTTTCCTGAAAGCTCATGCAAAAATGTCTTCTGCACACATTTTGAAGTTAAGAAAGATAAAATCTGACTTAAATGTATTGGTTAAGTGCGGGACGGGGACTGGCCTACTATTTCTAGTTCTGTTATGTAAATCTGTTATGTGTCTGTCGTGCACTTGTCAGTTCCCCTATAAGCCCCACTTATACCCCTCTGCCAGTGAAACGTAATGTACTGTACTGTCACCGTATTCTGAAAGTTCACGCATAGCATATGCATCACTGCATTTTTATATGTTCTTACTGAGTTTTAGACTCATAGGTGAACTCCCTGATGTAGGTACTAAACCCGTGAATGAGGACTTTGTGCCTCAAGATGATGATTTGATGTAGTTGGCGGATCGAGCTCATGGGGTTTGGTTGTGGCAGCTAGACATATTCCTGACCAGAGAGAAAGAGGTTTTAAAGTTTTGTTTTATGTTTTAAAAACTTTTGTTATGGTGAATTCTGGAAATGCATGCCAAGTTCTGTACTGTTTCTGAAATTTTAAAACGATGTATGGCATCTGCACTGATGTTTAACACCTTTGTATTTGACAGTTGAGTTTCTGTTCTGAAGTATTCTGGAATTGATTGCAATATTTTCTCTTTTAGGTTGTGCATGGATTATCTCTGATTTTAGAGCCATCCATGCAATCTGCTTTCCTTAAATTTCTGTCGTGTTTTTCCTGATTTGTCCAAAATCATATTTTGAATCGTTTTTTCTGAAATTTGAAGCTTTCATACTTTCTGTCTTCACGACTTCTGTTTTTATGTAATCCCGTTAAAAGTTGTCAACTTTGTCTTTAAACTCTACATCCACTGGTGAACTCATTTTTGTCTTATTCACAACCACCGCTGCCACTGTTCACTTTTGTCTTATTCGCATCCACCGCTGCCACTGTTCACTTTTGTCTTATTTACATCCATCGTTCTCCTTTATTTATTCACATCCACCGTTCTCTTTTGTTTATTCACATCCACCGCTGCCACTGTTCACTTCTGTCTTATTCACATCTACCGCTGTCACTGTTCACTTCTGTCTTATTTACATCCATCGCTGCCACTGTTCACTTTTGTATTATTCACATCCACCGTTCTCCTTTATTTATCCACATCCACCGTTCTGTTTTGTTTATTCACATCCACCGCTGCCACTGTTCACTTCTGTCTTATTCACATCTGCCGCTGCCACTGTTTACTTTTGTCTTATTCACATCCACCGTTCTCCTTTATTTATTCACTTCCACCGTTCTCTTTTGTTTATTCACATCCACCGCTGCCACTGTTCACTTCTGTCTTATTTACATCCACCGCTGCCACTGTTCACTTTTATCTTATTCACATCCACCGCTAGTCTATATTGCCCGCCCAGTTTACTTACATTTTCTACCTACGTCTTTCGCCCCATTTTATTTACTCCTTCGGCCACAGATCACCCGATTCCGGTATTCTATGTAGCCTTTCTTTCAATATGTCTTTCAGTTTATATTTCTCAATTATTTTCACTGCATGTATTTTATCACGTCGTTCTCGGCAAGCCCGTCATCCACCCAGCCTTTTATTTAAACGTTCAAAGTGTTCTGTCTCCCTGTTTTCTTCAGTCTTTTATTTCTGTGGTTCAAAAATTAATATGTCTTCTGATTCTTTTCTAAGTGTTCTGATTCCCTTCTGTTGTTTATTCTGCAGTTCGGTTTTAACTGTTTTTCCGGTTTTGTTTTCCACTCCAGAGAATGCTCCCTCTTTCTCTCTGAAAAGTTTTAAGGGTTTGTTGTTAAAAGGTTCATTCTGTTTAAATTTTAAAAAAAATATAGTCCCTGTTTTGAATGTCCCGGAGTGATGGCTCCTCGGACCCCGATCGGGTCAGGGGCTGTCACAAAAGTTTCATCAAACTCTCAAAAATCCAAAGTTGCAGAGCTTCCTCTTGCAAAGGTAGTCATAGAAGTCAATAGACATCATTCTAGTTTCTATTCGGATCAACTCAGACATTTCCATTCATAACTCTTTTTCTACAATGACTTTCACCATTAACTTTGGAGGGCGTCATCATCACTTACAGAGCAGGGGGCTGTCAGAAAGTCATGCCAAGAGAACTAATATTGACTGAGATATTAGCACCCTAAGTGAGCTCTGATTTCTCGGTCGAGAAGTATCTCTGGTGACCAAAACGCTTTTCAACATTTCATTCCATTCTCAATGAAGTAGGTCGTGATTTTTTGAAGGATTATTGTTCACATCTTGAAGCTAATACTACACAAATTTCACAAAAAGATGACGAATTTTGGCCGAGTTATAGTTTTCAAAATACAACCTCCATTGTTTTGCCAAGAAAACCCTAATTCTGAATTTTGGCAATCCTTACCATTTCCATTATAACTTTTGGAGGCTCTCTTCTTCACCTGTGATATTTATTGTTGTCCACATTTCATGTTATGACCGAGAAATAGCTGTCCACAGACATCATTCCATTTTGGTGGCACATCATTGGGTTTTGGGTGCATTTGTAAAATCCACAAATTCTAAAAATGAAATTTTTGAGTAACATTTTCACCTTTTTTAGGTCAAAGTGTATTGTTTTTTTAGTAGAGTTTTCGTAACTTGTCATCGTATTTAAACGTGTACAGTTAAAGGTAAAACTCAATAAAAAGTGAAATTTACTGCGCGGTTAAAAATACGAAATAGTGTTAGGTAAATTAAATTTACCTCAAATAAAGTTGTAGATAATGTTTGGATTTGCATTGAATTAGGATTTATGGATTATATATATTAAAAAAATTAATCTTATAAAAAAAATGATAAAGAGGAATTGCTTTTCCTTTCCTTTCGATAAAGAAGAGAACTGAGATAGGGAGAGAGATTTGAGCATAGGGTGTCTTGTTGCTGGTTCTAGTTTTCGACACTCCAAACTGCGATTTTTATTATAGCTCTTCTAAGGTTTATTCAAATCTAAACTCTATTTTCGTTTATTTTTCTAATGGAATATGATTTTAAGTATGAAAACTTCAAACCGTTGGTTTTTTTTAGTTATGTTGGTAGATTTGTCTGCCATGCGGGGTTTAATACTGGTTGAAGATCAAAATTTTGTGGAAATGTCAGATTATTCATTGGATTGCTGAATATTTGTATGGACCGACATTAAGATGTGTCTTCGTTCAACAATTACTATAGTTTGATCAACTAAAGTCACACTAAAATGTCTAGCATCTATCTTGGCGAGTTTGTGGTTGATTGAGCCTTTGAGTGTTGACCGACTTTTGGTTCTGTCGCCGCTCGAGGTATTTGGTCGACTGACCCCCAAGTTGTAGTAGTTTATTGTGTGACATCATTTGGTCAACGCCGTGACCTCACCAACTGATCACATGCTAACATTGGCTAGATTGCTCCTATTTTTCGATTGACTACAGTACCATGTTTGGTCGAGTGCTAGTCATTCGCAAAAAGTTTTTATTGAAAAAATACTTTGTTTCCTTTTGAAGTTCATGGCTTTTTGACATGTCATGTTAGCTTAGGTTTCAATTTCGAGTATGAACCAATCTTTACCCCACAAATTTTGTAATGGTTTCTGACATTGATATTGTTGTAGATTTAGATGAGTCTCCATTCTCGAGTACTTTGTTCTAGCAATAAGAAGAATCACTACTATTGAGGCAGAGATTTCTTTTCTTATTCACACATGCATTATGGTTTCCAAAGCCCTTATTTTGTGATAAATCACATAGAAATTTGACTGATCATGTTTCAACAATATATCTTTTTTATTTTGTATGTATGTATGGTAGTTTTACATATTTACTTTCAACATGCATGTATTTTATTTGATATTGTGGATGTAGCTTCCAATTGTTTTTGGCCATTGATTTGAGCCACTTGTTTGACATACACATTCTATTGTGTGAGAAGATGTTTTGTTTGTGTAACACCCGGTTTCATTGAACCAATTTACTTAACCAACTTGTAGTGTACGTTTTATGGATAAAATTGGGAGAATTAGTGATTAGGTTAATAAATGACTAAGTAATGGCATAATGGTAAATAGAGAATTACAGTGATAACCTATTTAAGGAAAGAGGTTTTGTGATTAATGCACTGTAGCCGCCACTATTTTTCCATACTTTCTCTCTCGGTATTCAACTCAAGCTCAGCAGAGCTTTCCAGGGGATTCCCTCTCCGATTTTTCTCCAAACTAGGTGAGTCTACTTCGATTTCGTGCTACATTGTAACTAGTGATGGTAGAGAGGAGTATAGATGTGAGCTTTGGTGAATGCTGTAGGTGGGAGTTAGTTTCGGTTTTGTGATAAATCAGGAATGCACCATGTATAGGACTCCCAAACTAGATTCCCTAGATTTCTGGATAGATTAGAATGAGGTTTAGCAAAAATCTAATTGATATTCTGTTTATGACTTAGGTGAACAAAACTTCCAAAGTAATTTGAAACCGAGCATTTCCAAGAAGCCAGGTAAGTGGAGTATGCATGTGCCTTCGGGTCTACATCACAAAACAGTAGGATTATGTATGTTTGAATTTGTCTGTATGTCATGCATCATATTTTGAAAGAATACGAAAATGAATTTACATGTATGGGTATGGTAAGAAATGAATAGATTGCAACAGATAAACTATTAAGGGAACTAATCCGCCCCTTAATTTATAAAGAGGATGTATGACTTTCAGAAAATTGATCCGCTTCCCAATGAAATTTAGGATCAGATCAGCTGTTAGGGGAACTAATCTTCTCCTTAATTTATGAAGAGGATGTATGACTTTGGGAAACATAATCTAACTCCCAATGGAACTGAGGGATCAGATCAGAGAAAGAACGTGAATGCAACTGAGATGTGAAAGTAGAAACTGCATGACTAGGATTTATGTTTCAGTATATCATTTCATTATTGCTTTACTTACTTAGCATTAGGCTAATAGATGAGTTTTGTATTGTAGGTGAAGAAGCCTCAGAAGGTGTGTTCTCTGAGCATGTTAAGGACTAGGCTGGTTGAGGGACCACTTCAATGGCACGGTTTGGTGTTCTGATGAGGCGGTTTAACTATTCTCTATTCATGAAGTTTCAGTGGTTAAGTGACTTGTGGAAGTATGCAGAGAGTTTTAATAACATTAATAGTTCTGATGTTTTTAACAACTTTATGGTTTTCTTGTTCTAAGCATGAAAAACATGATTCGGTTTAGAGGTAGTTGCTTTGCTGGATATTTTTAGAAAGTTGTGGACTTATGTTGTTTTGAACGATTTTTAGTAAAATACTCAAGCTCTTTTGGTAGTCGAAGTTTTCTTTGTTTAGAGTGAAAATGGTTGTTATGCTGTTATGTTGAGTGTTTTGTCTATCGGTGGATGTGGAGTGTTTGTCTATCGGTGGATGTAGTCCACCGTTGGATGTTGAGTGTTTGTCGTCTTGTGACCAGTGGATGTGAGCGTAGGAGTGAGTATTAGATTTTTGTCGTTTGTGACCGGTGGATGTGTGCGAAGGAGTGACTATTAGATTTTTGTCGTCTTGTGACCGGTGGATGTGAGAGTAGAAGTGAGTATTAGATTTTTGTCGTTTTGTGATCAGTGGATGCTGAGGGTTGCTGTCGTTCGAAAGATTCGATCGGTGGACGTGAGCGGTGGCTGTGGGTAGTCGACATGTCGCGCGACTGACACTGTTTAGCGGTGGATGCCTTCTATTTCTGCCTCTACCGCTGAGACTATTTTATTTCTGCTTCTGCCGCTGACACTGTTTAGCGGTGGATGCCTTTTGTTTCTATTTCTATCGCTGGAACTGTTCAACGGTGGACGTGTTTTATTTTGTTTTGTTTTCTTTCAACCAATTGTCTTTAACATTTTAATTAAATTAATAAATGTTGTTTTACACAAATGAATTTCCGCTGCAAGTTTTAACGTTTATAAAGGTCAAACTTTGACCGTTGAGCGAAAAGTTGAAATTTTCTCAGAATGTCATAGTATAGTTCAGTATTATGAGTAGCGAACCGGGTTTATATAATTCGGGGCGTTACAGTTTGTTATACGTAATATATGTATAATGGCAGCTTTTGATTTAATGTCATTGGGTAAAAATCTATAAACTTGGCTACGGTGTTTCGTTAACGTCTTGACTAGTCTCTAGACAATCACTCTCTTTCTTAAACACATTCGGGCGTTATTGTCTAAATATCCATCAGTGACCTTTTTTATATTGGACTGTTGTCTATAGAAAATGATGGTAGCATTATTTTTTGTATAGCTACCTGTAGCATGTAGCAATATTTTTTATAGTAATATTTTCGATAGTCTCCCGCTAATGGCTCATGGAGGTAGCTATTCAAATGGTAAAAAGTTTTGAATAAAAATTCATGTGGATATTTCACCGGCTTATGTTTATGTGATAAAACAAATTTTCACTTGCATTTTGTATAATTTTAGTACCACTACTTAGTTTGGTTGCTCACCACGAAAAATTACCTTTTTTTCCCAAAGCAAGGACCGTGGTTGTCAAAATCAGAAGTAGCTGATCATCATGATGGTTTCCCTTTGTTTTCTTCTTGTTGGAGTGGTTATTTCCTTTGTTGAGGACTTTATTATTTCATTCTTTTTATTATGGTTTGTATAGACTATATTGAGTGGTGCACAATTTATTTAATGCACAGTAATTCTTGGATTTAATTTATCGCTCTATCCTTGTTATTAGTAATCACAATGTGGACTTTGATCCATTTCATGTGAACTATGACTTTGAATTCGGTTTCAAGTCTTCAATTGCTTCATGGATCTTGCCTTAGGATGAGAGGTTGGATCTTGCCTTAGGATGAGAGGTTGGATCGTTCTCGAAGATCAGATCGTTTAATGTGGTGTTTTTGTTTTGGCCTACTTCTAGGTCGTAACGCCATCTTAGGGATATGATCCATTCCAAGTCTTTGAGAGAATCAATAATAATGCAAACAAGTTGAATCTTCACCGTGAGTATAACATTAGTACTAAATTTAATATTTCTAATCTTTCTCATCTTAACGTAGGTGACGATTTGAGGACAAATATTTTTCAAGGTGGAGAGAATGATGACACTAAGGAGTTGCCCTACAGGATTCACTACATATTCTGAATGAGCCTAAGGACAAAAGCAAAAAATTTAAAACAAGCACTTAGTTCATTAATCCAAGTAATCTGTGCTGATATGAAAGTAATGAAGCCTAAAATTGATTTAACAGGAGAACTAGACTACTTAATATTATCAAAGTAGATAATTTGGGCATGAGGCCCAACTTTCTTAACGATGTCTAGAAAAGTCCAGGTCCTTTGTTCATCTTCACAACGAATTGCAGAGAGAGAGCGAGGAGAGAAATGCAGAGAGAGACTGTCATGCCCCAAAGGGAGACCCGCAACAGAAGGGGGAACGATCCGGCCCGAAAAAGACTAGATCACTTGACCCTTAACACCAAATTTCACCAAACGCATCGGAATATTAACTAATTAAAATTCAGGGCCCAGACAGAAAAATAAACAGATTCAACAAATGACACCAGATGATGTAATAATGTATATCCAATAAAGTAACATGGTAGATTAAATAGAACAAAGCTTACACATCAACAGTAGTATCTCACCTTAAAAATATAAGATATGTCCTCAATAAAAATTTATTAAAATAGGGAGTTTCTGCAAAATGATTGTTCCCGTGCCAATAATTAAATTCTCTTTTACTGAATCCTGAAAAATAGTAGTCATTTGGGGTGAGTCGACTAAACTCAATAAGGATAGAGTTTATTTCTAGCAGTCATATAATATTATGCATAGATTTAATAAAAAAATAGTTATGCAATTTAAATAGATGTTTAGTGAAAATGGAGTCTCTCATGGACCCCGAGCACATTGGGCCATAGGCCAAAACATCGACATGAGGCGATCGCAGGCCATAATTACCCTGATCAGGTTTAGGGTTTCGCGCCTAAGGACACGGCTCTTCAGCTGTCCTATTACTTCTAGTTAAAACCACACAATTTTTATCATTGATAAAACAATGCAGTTGATAAATGTGTGAAAGAACAACAGTACAAAATTAAATGAACATTTAATGCCAAATAAATGAATTTATAATGGATTAAGATAATAATACTTAACCAAAAATAAAATAAACCCCTACCTCGAGCGCACTTACAACATGTCAAACTCAATAAATTCAAGAGTCCAAGCAATGAGTCCACAGCTTAATTCAATAAATTGGTACCTAACAAAGAATAAAGTCATTAATTATTTTTGGGCTATTTTATCTCCCTATATACTCTCAAAGGACGGTCTATATCCAATTGGGTAAATAGTCCATAATTTGGGTCAAAGAAAAGCTCAAAACTTAACCAAACATTTGTGGACTGTGGCTATTACAAATGTTCAAAATGGTCTTTCTTTTTAATGTGACCTGTGGCCCACGATGGCCCAAATTATTCTAAACTGCAGTCCAAATATCTCAGGATCGCTGTTAGCTGCTCGTAGAAGAAAAACGAGAAAGCGTTTTGCAGTTTGCCGCATAACAGTGAAACCGCGTTGTGCTGCGTTATAACGCATATGTGCTAACGCATAGACTCGATTCCGAGCCCTCTTGGTCTGACGGTACAGTGCCCTTTTACTATTGAAACTGATGGAAGAGTTTCCGTCAAATGTCTCCGATGATTTAACAACAAAATATCTCAAATTTAAGTTTAACCTAGCAGACCAAGGGAAAAAGATCACAGCAAACTAACTCAAAACAAATTGATTCTTAATTTGAGTTTTTCATGTAATCAACAGAGAGTAGAGAAGACAATTTAAATATCGAGTCTTTACTTCTGAGAGTTGAGAGATTCGCTAGGGTTGAAGAATCAATAATCAGATTTGGCAAAGGTTTTATTTTTTCTCCTTGACCCACTAGAACTACAATCTCCAATCACCTATGAAATTTCAAAGAGAGGAAGCGTTGCAAAGGAGTGAAGATAAAGGAGCAGTTTTTCTGAGGAAAAATTGCAACTGATGGCAGAATATATGGAGAGAGAGAAAAAGAGAGAACAGAATAGGTAGAAATTAATGAGTGAAAAGGAAAATTACATTTTCCTCCTCCAAAATAAATGTTGGGTTTCACAGAGACAGATGGGGGAAAGAGAGTTAACAGAATTTGACAAAAATTGTAATTATACGTGTGTCCGTTATTAATAGTTTAAACTTTGATGAATCAATTCATAAAATTAAAAGTTTAATATATCAATTAAAAAAATTCTCTTACTTCATGATTTATTTTGATATTTACACTATTTTATAATTGAATTTCATATATTAAAAAATAGTAACGTAAAATTAAACTTTGAATTTGGAGTTTGTTCAATATAAACAATAATTCATTTTTTTTAACAAAGTAAAACTTGAATTCTAAGATTTAATCAACGTAACTTTTTTTGAACAAAATATGTAACGCCTCTGAACCCACCCCGGTTCGGTGCGCTACTTTGCTAACCAATCCCGCGTTTAAAACGACGTTTAAAATAATTTTTGATAAATTTTCGACTCGATTTTTTGAGTTTTCGAACCCTCAATATTTGTTGGAAAACGTGCATAAAATACGTTTAAAATACGTTGGAAAAGGTCTGGTCAAAACAATTTGGAAATAGGAAAATTTAAAAAAAAAAAACCAAAAGTGGAGGTGCTGGGCGCTGCGCTCGCCCAGGCAGCGCGCCGTGCGCGCTCTGCTACAGCGCGCCGAGCGCCCGTTGCCAATCGATCGGCGCTAGGCGCCGATCCGCCGATCGATCGGGCCCTCTCGGGTTTTTTTTGGCCAAAACGCCTATTTTTCCTTTTTTTTTTACTTTTTCCCACTTTTCTTCATTTTTCTCCAAGCCAAACACATTTAAATCACCTAAACATTTACCCACATATTCCCAACACCCTCGACTCTATGTCCCATAAAAATCTTGGAAAACTAACTTAAAACGGATAACGAAAAAAAAAATAAAGAACGTGAACCGACGTTATTTATTTTAAAACTAAAACTAGCGGCATAACGCCTAAAATTTCCAAAACCCAAACCTGAAATTAAAACCAGAAATCAAGTAGTTTCAGATTCAAAACATGTACAGACCAACTATCCAACAAAAACAACGAAATTCACAACCATCTCAAAATAGCTAGGAAAATATTTTCAAGACAAAATACCACAACTCCCCACCAAACTACCCGAAGAACATGGACGTGACGCCCTGACAAGTGCCCGCGCTGGCATGCTCCATACACCACCGACTGCTGCCTAGTCTTGGGCTGTCTCGTCTATCTCACCTGGGTAAATATCGTCACCTACACCATAGAACACAAAACGTAAGCCTAATGCTTAGTAAGTAGGGAATAACGAATGCTATAAAAAAACACAATGCAACCAATCCTATCACATGCAGTTTCTAACACTCAGTTATGCTCATTTGCCATTCGTTGCTTTAACCATTTCATAAGCCGTGTGGATCGGGTAAGCTCACATTCTATAATCGTACAGGACGGCCATTCCCAGAACCACCATTACGTACTTTAGCCAGTCATCCTTCATAGAGGTTCCCTCGGAGTGCTACGCTCCAGCACTTATTCCCGACAAGGCAACTCCAATCAAGACTAAGTGTTTTAGCCGGTCATCTCTCATAGAGATCCCCTCGGGGTGCTACTGTAACGACCCCATTTCCCATCAAGATATTGTCCGCTCTGGGGATTGGGTCGTAACCCAATATCCTCCTCTCACGGCTTTGTTTGGCGAGAACTTCCCAGAAGGTCACCCAACCTGGAATTGCTCTCGCCGAAGCACTTTTAACTTCGGAGTTCTTATGGGATCCGTTGTCAATTGTACTCCAAAACGCGTCTTGCTATGTTGAGAGGGTCTCTTTACATATGTTTCATTTCCATATACTTCCCCAAGCGATGTGAGATTGTGACGACCCCCTCTTTACGACCCGGGATTCGCCTATACTCGAGTCCGGGATTCGCCTACACTCGGCTTAGGTCCCGAGGTTTGCCCCGCAGTCGTACTCATACGTGCACATTCGGGTCATCACAATCACCCCCCCTCAGGGGCCCAACGTCCTCGTTGGCCACATTTCCGGTTGGGTACAGGCTCTGATACCATTTCTAACGAAACGACCACATTTCCCAGTAAGATATTGTCCGCTCTAGGGATTGAGCCGCACTCTAATATCCTCCCCTCACGGCTTTGTTTGGCAAGAACTTCCCGGAAGGTCACCCAACCTGGAATTGCTCTCGTCGAAGCACTTTTAACTTCGGAGTTCTTATGGGATCCGTTGTCAATTGTGCTCCAAAACGCATCTTGCTATGTTGGGAGGGTCTCTTTACATATGTTTCATTTCCATATACTTCCCCAAGCGATATGAGATTGTGACGACCCCCTCTTTACGACCCGGGATTCGCCTATACTCGAGTCCGGGATTCTCCTACACTCGGCTTAGGTCCCGAGGTTTGCCCCGCAACACGAGGTTTGCCCCGCAGTCGTACTCATACGTGCACATTCGGGTCATCACAGCTACACACCAGCACTTGTTCTCGACAAGTCACTCTAATCAAGAATAATTTTTGTCATTCACTTTATCTGATTACGTTTCACGCTCACAATCAAACCATACAATAAAACTCGTAGTTTGCTTAATTGAAAACCATGATGCATGTCAAAGAATATGCAATACAACACAACGCGAAACAATTAACCGTTAACCCTACCGTTCTATGGTGTAGGCCCGAAGGCGAAACGAATCCAAACCACTACTTACCTGATTGCTCGACTTTCAATTGCTTACTTCGTCAAATCACTTCGCTAGGTCAGCTCGATGACCTAAAATAAAGAAAACTTAACTTAGTAAGCTATTAATAAACTCTAAAGGATTTTCTAACTAAAACTAAACAACACTTTAAAACAAATTCACCCTCAAAGCCTTGAACCTGATTTTTTTACTACAAATTTTAACGTCCAACTTCGAACGGCAATAACTTATTCGTTTCTTAACGAATTTTGACGTGCCACCCCAATCCGTAAACCTCTACACGTCTACTATCCATTGAAACACTCAAATTAATCAACCAAATACCATGGTCAACTCGAATTGCACCAAACAGAACCGGTGTTCTTACTCTACCAAAACCGATTTTCTAATAACTCACCTCCAAACCTCAATCTCCCCCTACCAACAACCTAACTAACACAATTTAAGGATTAAACCATGAAATTTGGAAAGAAACTAACATTTGAACCCAAATTTTCCGAGCTCCCTTTTAGGGTTTTCCAAACTCTCACTAAACTCACTTAAAACACCTTAAAAACACTCCAAACTACCACCTAATTATATTAAAACCAAAACACATTCATTCTTACCTTGAAGCACCTTGCTAATATTGAAGAAATGGGAGATGATAGATCAGCTATGGGGAACTTAGGGCTTGGAAGAAAACCGTGGGAGAGAAGGTGAAAGAGAAGAAAAAAAATCAAACCATTAAAACCTCAATTTTTCCTTCTTTTAATTTTTCTCCTCCCAAGTTCATAATTTTATAAAATGGCCACCACTCTTCCTTGCCCCTTGCATTCCACCGTGAGCCATCCACCTACATCACTCTTCTTTTCTTTTAAATTTTATTTCACTTATTTACTAACTTCTTATTGGTTAATACAATTTTTGACTTTTCAAACACTTTTGTTTTTTGACTTGTCAACCTTCTTTTGACTTATCATTTGACTCTTCAACCATTCTATCACCTTTCCTTTTCTTCCATTTCACACTTCAATGCATATCATAGCTCTTGAATAATTAAACTCTCATAACACTTCTAATCTAGGCTACACCCATTAGAAAAATTTCGGGTGTTACAAAATGAATCTTGAACTTTGTTGGACTATGAACAAAATAAAGTTTGAACTGATTTCATTGGTTTTGTTTGTCTTTGTAACATCCGGTTTTACGAATTTTTGGATTTTTCGTAATATAAGGGTATTTTAGTAAATATAGTAAATTAAACTCGTTTTGTGAACGAGAAATTTTATTAGAACCTTAGTGATAAATCGGAATATTTGGTGAAGTAAGGAAATTTGGAGAAACCAAATCGATAGTTAAATAACGAAATAGACGGAAAATTAATATAAAGGGAAAAATGGTAATTGCCATGTTAAATTTTATAAAAAAAAAAAACCACCCCCTCCCCCTCCCCCTCCCCCTCCATCATGGATTTCATTTGCTGAAGGAGAAAAGCTTTTCCTCCCCAAATTGGCGATTCTCTTCTCCCTCTCGACGGTTTCTTCAATAAGCCGACGATTCCAAGCTCCGATCACGATTCCTTCCAGTTTTCTTCGTAAATCACAGTCCTAGGTAAGATTCTAACGTTTTAGACCGTTAGTTTTTGGTTTTTATGGATTAAAACGGTTAGGATTTTGTCGAAATAGTCGGGTTATGTTAGAAATCGTTAGGTTTACTCTATTTGTGATTATTGGAGATAGTTAGGTTGAAATAATGAATATATTTAGATTTTTAGGTTAAGTTTGGTGGTTGGAGGTTTTGAAAACTCCATTAATGAAGGTTTAGAAAATGTGGAGCGCGAATTGCTCGATAAAATGTCCGAATGAAGTAGATTGAAGTTTTAGGAAATTTCTTTTAGCTAGGTGTTTCATTTAGCTACGGAGAATGTGTAATAACCGGCTTTACGGGATATTAATATTATATTATTTGATGGCATTTTTGTAAATATGTCAAATTAAGTCCGTTTTGCAAAGAGAAAACGTCATTAGAATCCTAACGGTTAATAGAAATTTTAGGAAATTTACGGAATTTTTCGGAGTAATAACGCTATATTTCGAGTAACTATATTTCTCGTAATATAAAGGACGTTTTAGTAAAAATAGTAAATGAGGTCCGAATTGCGAACGGACAGTTTTAATAAATCCCAAATAATAAGTTGGACTTATCGGTGAAATAAGGAAATTTGGAGAAACCGAATCGCTAGCCAATTAATGAAGCAAAGGACGAAACGATTATAAAAACTAAAGAAGGGCAAACGGTAATTTGCCAAACCAAATTTATAAAAATATCACAAATTCCTTTTTTCTCTTCATTTTCTTCTTCCCTGTTTTCACAAAAACGCCAGAGGCGATTTCTTTGTTCTCCAGCCGACGACATTCGGCAATCCGACCTCCGTTTCTCCTCCATTCGACTCCGGTTCTTCGTGTTTTCTCCTCCAATCGCAACTCTAGGTATGAATTTATGATTATAGAGCATTAGTTTTCAATTTTTGGACCGATTTAACGTTAGGGTTTCGTTAGGGTTTATGTAAAAAAATTGCGATTTCGGGTTTAAAATCAATAGGTTGTCATAGATTATGAATGTATAGAACGTATTGGACGTTATTGGACAAAACTAAATTAATTGGTGAAAATGTTAAAATTCGAGAAATTTCGAGATTTAGGGAAAACTTATAAATTTGGGATTTGAGGTGCCGAGCGTGGTTTGCTCGATGAAATAGTTCAATGAATTGAAATTAAGCTTTAGGAAATTTCTTTAGTTAAGGTTTTGTCAATTTGGACGTTTAGAAGCTTAAACTCGTTTTAACGTCGATGATTCTAAATTGCCTTAGGTGAACGACTCTCGTGGACAGAGCTCGAAGTTCAGCGCGCTCAAGATAAGTTCTCATGACTTACTCTGGCCGATTGGCCTACACCGTACTTCGATGTCGCATCGAGGATCTTAGAGTATTGTGTGTTTAAATTGCTTTGGTTGGGTAGCTAGGTTTAAACGTTTTTGTAGGTTATTTCATTTACACTCTTGATGGTACGCATGCTTGATTGTTTACATTTATATTGAACTGTTCATGCATCACGTATTTTAACTTGGCATGAAAATGAATTTCAGCACGATGTTTTCAGAAAACCAATGTGGCCCAGAAATTGGGGGCTATCGATCTATTGTGCGGGCCGATTAAGGGTCTGGCCGATACCATATCTCATGTAATGTAATTAATGAACGTAATCTGTTATCTGGTCACGCGAGGTGGGGCTCAGGCACGGCTGTACGTGTTGTAAGCGTGTACCCCCCTCCTCTAACCGCACGGGGTAGTCCGACCGCTGGATGGGCCCCCTTCGGTTAGGGTAATGAGATCTCGGTGATATTCTGTCTGTGACGCTCTGTATGTTATGCATGATTTCTGAACTCCATATGCACTGCACGCATCTGCATTTACGTAGGATTTACTGAGCCTTTAGCTCATAGTGTGTCTGTATGGTGTAGGTGACGTTTTAGGTGACATCGAGCCAGGTGAGGACGACGTTCCTCCTCCTGATGTGTGAGGCAGTTGGCGGAAGATGGATTGCGGTGGTGTGTTGCACAGTCGATGCTTAACCGACCCGTGGGGATGTATGTATGCATTTTGAGGGTATTGGGTTATTTTGGGTATATATGTATAAAGTTAGAACATTTTAGGATGATTGGATCTGATAGTGGATAGGTTTATGTTGATGTTTTAAACGTTTTGAAAACTGTTTTATAATCGTTTGGAAAGTCTATTTTAGAACTGCTAGGGATTTAAAACAGGAGGATTTTGTCGATTTTTAAACGTATCCATACAGTTCGTTTTTATGAAAGTTTAACGTGGGTTTAGATCGTTTAAATAGGGTGCAGGGATGGAAAGTAAGGGGTGTTCTGCTCTCTGGAATGCGATTCCAGAGAGCAATCTTTATTATGTGTTTTGCTCTCTGGAATCGATTCCAGAGAGTATGTGTTAAAAATAGAAGAGAAGAAAGAAGAAGAAAGGAGTGGCGACGGGTTTCGGGAGTGGAGGAGCGACTGGTCGCCTCTTCTGGTTTTTGAAGCCGCGACTGATCGCTGCACAGAGGGGCGACCCTGCTGGTTGCAGCATCAGCGATCGATCTCCTTCATTTGGAGATCGATCGCCCTTCTCCTTTGCCGTGGGCTTTCACCCTTCTGCCCTCCTCTGTTAATTGTTTGTTTTAATTAATTTTAATTGTTGACTGAGAAGAATATATAGAAAAGAAAAATAACTACATAACAAAAATAGAATATTCAAATACTTTTTCGTAGGTTGAAGTAAAATAAAGAAAAAACACTTATGTAAATAAATAAAAAAGAAAAAGTAAAGGAGCAATAACCAATTTCTTCTTCTCTCAAGAGGGTTGGTATTGCTCCTTTACTTTTTTTATTAATTATTTTAAATTGTTTTAAGTTATAAATGGTTTAGTTTTAAATGGTTTAAAACGTAGACTTCAACTCCGATTCCGGTTTAAATTCCGCTTAAGAGTTTAGTTAAGTATAAGGATAAAAAAAAAAAAAAAGGTACGGAAAAATGGGTACAGTTTTAGGGATGTTACAGAATGATTGCCTAAGATCGGTTTTAATAACGATTATTGCGAATTGGCTTAGATGAACAAAGCTCACGGACGGAGCTCGGTGTGCGAAGGACCCGAGGTAAGTTCTCGTGACTTACTGTGGCCGATTGGCCTACACTATATGTCGGTTTTGTTGTTGAGAAAAATTGGTGCAATGAATGTTTATATGCTTTGGATGGGTAGCTTAGGTTTAGTTGTTTTATAGGTTATACTTTTGTGATGTTTTGATGGTATTCACGTTGTTTATGTTTATGCTATGCATTTAATCGTCAATGCATCATTGTTTTACAAAATGTCATAAAAACGGATTTATGCATCGATTTAATGAAAAAAGGAAATGTAAGTAATAAAAGTATCATGTAAACAACGCATGGTGGTTATCGAGGAGAGGTTCAGAACTGGCGTTCCGTGGTGAGTGGGTCTTCCTCCCTTCAGCTGGTGTGAGATATCTAACCGCTTGATGTGTCCTATCCATCTGCCGAGCGATGTCCCAATAACCAAAGACTGACATGGACTGATAAATGAAATGAATGGACTGAATTCATAAAACTGCATATACATGTTCATGCATGGTCATTTACGTAGAATTTACTGATATTTATCTCATAGGCGTCTTTATGGTGTAGGTGAACTCAAGGAAGGTGAGGATAACGTTCCTCCACTTGACGAACGAGCAGATTGAAGAAGGATGCCCATGGGAGTGCGCTGGTGCAGTCGGTGTGATTTTGACCCGTGGGGAAGACGTATAGATATTTTGGGGTATGTTAGATAGGAATGATATGAAAAAATGTATAGATAATTCATTTTAAGGTGATTGGTAACTGGATTGATGATATTGGTGTTTTGATGTTTTGGATAGTTTTGTGGATGGATTATATAGTTGGGTTACCATTTTCGATGATTTTGATAAACTTCCATTGCGTATGATAGATATTGATGAAATAGATTTGATTTTGATGCTTGAAATGGATTTTGATGATTAGAGTCGGGAATTATTGATTAGAGTCAGAATTGATGATTTTTGGTTGAGGTTTTCGATTAATTGATGTGCATATTAGGTAGGAATGTTTATGGGTGATTTGAAAGATTGATATTAAAGTGTTATTAGGTGAAAAATTGAAGAAAATGGCAAAGGAAGAGAAAAAGGGTAGGTGTGGTGCAGCTGGGAGCGCAGGGCGAGCAACTGGCACGCGCAAGCGGGGCAAGCAGGGCGCGCAGGAGCGCACTGCCCTGCATCAGCCGATCGATCGGCGCATAGGGCCGATCGATCGGCAGAGTTGCTAGAAAAATAGGCGCAACCAGAGGGTTCGCCGATCGATTGGCGTCCTTAGCCGATCGATCGGCCAACAGTGCGCGCATTCTGGAAAATTTCGGAGCGATTGCCGATTGATCGGCCTGCCAACCGATCGATCGGCCATCACTGGGCGCTGCTGCTGGACGTGATGAGGCACGCGGTAGGGCGCAGGCGCTGGGCGCGATGAGGCGAGCAGTAAGGCGCAGGTAGGCGCACGGTGAGGAGCTTGGTTGGCGCATGGTTGGCTCGCGGTTGGCTTGTGGTTGGCGCGCGATGGTGGCGCAATGCACGCGCGGCACTGGCGTGCAGAGGCACGCGCGCCGAATGCTGGGCGCGCTCCATGCATGCCACTTGACATGTTTTGATGATCTAAGCCTCTTTTGATGTTTCCCGACCTTAGACAAGTTGTTTTAGATACGTTTTAAGTTAGACCCTAAGTATCGATAAATGGGGATTGAATGCCTAAGTCCGTTCTCTAACGAATGATGAACGAAAGAAAAAGGAAATGAAATGAAAATGAAAAATTTTATGAGAACGGGCGAGGGTTAAATGGATGTAGGTCATGGTCTAGGTCGTGGCGGCCATGGCGGGGTCGTGGTCACTACAGTTTTGGTTTCAATTTTCAATTTTTTCCACTAAGACTTGTTTTAGTTAGACATGATTCGGTTTTAGATCAGTTTTATTTGGTTTGGACTCGATTTGAACCAATTTTTTTTTTTTTTTGTTTGGTTTTTTGTAATTCTTAAAATTAAAACTTATAAATATTTACATAGTACAATATTTGATCAGTTTTGGTTACAATTTAAGCAAAACAAAATAAAGTCTAATTTATTCATATTGCAATGTTTGATGTTTATTTTGTTTAAAAAAAATTCTAAGTTCAATGTTCATTTTGCTAAAAAATCAAAATTAATGGTTTAAGTTGAACAAACCTCTTATGTTTAGAGTTTAATTTTCACTTCACTTTTGAAACCTTAAATTTGAAAAAGTTACATTTTCCAACCTCATTTGTTGTATTTTTTGAAAAAGAGAAGTTTAGTTTTTTACTTATGATTATGAGACACAAATTTATATAAAAATTATAAAAAAATAGACACTTTTAATCTTGTCATAAGAAATTCCAAAGTATGTGTTACTGTCTTATTTTTGAGGGACTAGAAAGAAACCGTGTGACACTCGTTGTCTGACAAATACAACGAGTCAACCTACAATATGTGTCAACGGCACCGGATGCTCATGACGTTTGAGCGGATTTTGTGTCTAATGAGCAAGCACGATTAATCAGAAATAGCGTCCTTGAGCCTAGTGATCATTAATAGAGCTTGTAGGTAAAAAGTTTTTCATTTATTATCAACAAATTATATCAGTGGATACAAAATGTCTACGTGGTATCATGTCTCTCTCCCCTAAAGAGTAATCCAAACTATTTCCACTATAGTAGTAGTATACATGTTGTGGTGGCAATGAATCACTTTCCTAAAATAGAAAGAAAAGGGAATACATGCTATAGTAAGTAATAAGGAGAAATCACTTTCATAAAAAAAAAATTACAATTGAATTACATAGATGAAAATAATTTTACCCTAATAAGATGGACGACCATGGACAACGTGTTCTGGACAAGTTCGAACTCTGGTTTCTTACCAACACTTAATATAAGTTTTAAGTACAAATCGAAAATATTAACAAAAGCACTTAATTAATACTTTTGAGATAACAAATATTTATGACGTGTTCTTACCAAAATCTCAAAGTACATAGCCATTTTCTTTTAGTTTAATGTACTACCGCTAGAGGTAGACACGGTTCAACTTAACTATGAGATGCGAGTCCAGTTAGGGGTGAGCAGGACCGGAGTTAGGGGTGAGTAGGACCGGACCGCCTCCCAATAACCGGACCGGACCAATGGTTTCGGTCCGATTTTGATCGGTCCTCTCGGTTTCTTAGTTCGGGACCGGTCCTCCCAGATGAATTCCCATCTGGTTTGGTCCGGTCTTCGGTCCGGGTACTAAAATCCCGAACCTGGACCGTGGAACCGAACCTTTCCTAGTTCCTTTTACATTTTTACGTTTTTAATTTAATTGTCGGTTAAGGAACCAAATTGTTCAACATTAAAACTAGTTTCTGTTAAGTTTATTGTTAACAAGAACAACCCTTATAATTTTGAAAAAAAAAAAAAAAAAAAAAAAAACTCGAACAGCTATTTATAGAGGAATGGAGAGAAGACACGTTCCTTACCATAAGGAACGTGCACGCCAAGAAAACTCTGTGCCAATGTGATACTTTCAAGTCCCATTAAATGCAGCACGGTGTCCCTCATTATTAAGGAGGGACCCCACAAATAACTCTTAATGATGCCACATTATCATTCGAATATTCTTAAGGTAACAAACCCAAATTGAAAAATTATTAGTTT
>CM039516.1:40620601-40758942 GCA_022432975.1 Begonia masoniana
CAGGCACAAATGTGCTCGATTAGTGGGCGAGCTGGTTAGTCGAGCAAGGAACAGGGCCATCACTGAACAGGCACTAACTCTTCTTCAATCATATGCCACTTCTATGACCCTCACTTGAACCGTGAGCTTGTGCCAATGTCTTTCAATCCACAAGTGAGTTCTTCTTCTGATACAATTTAATGATTGATTTAACTTTGAGTCTTTGAATATAGATTTCCCTCATAGGCATGAACAAATTGACCTTTTGAATATAAGAAAAAGGTCTGCTGCTTTTTGATCATAAACAATCTACACATCATGAACTTGGGTTTCAGTTTCTGTTTCTTTTTTTTCCTGTCAAAATCTCTTCAGAGTTCAGGGTGAACTTTGTTGAATGCAATCTTTTGTGCGAACTTATTAAATAGCAGCATTGCTATTGATGATTAGTATGATAATCCAGATCTATGTACTTCTTTCTTCTTTTGGCATCAACAATATTGAGAAAATTAGTTTACATCAAGTATATCTTGGAGAGCTTCGGAAAATTCTGATTACGAGCATGGATTTCCCAAACTTTATTTACTTGTTCGTCCGAATTATTAAGTGATGATAGAAAAATTTGTTATTGATTTGATTTGGTTTCTTGCATCTATTTGGTTATGTTATAATTGTTTAAGGAACAAAAGCGATCTCCCTGGTTTCATTTCTAGGAAAAACCACTGGTTTCATTTCTAGGAAAACTAGGTGTAGCAGTATGCTTAATGGTTGACCTCAACACTGTCAAAGTGTTTTGATTCTTAAACTTTCCTTCTGCATTCAGTTTTCTCTGCTTGAAAGGCTTGCAGTTTGTGCTAATTAACTCAGTTTTTTTAGTGACTTTTTGGATCATTTCTTGCATCTAATAATATGCATTATGCACCTATCAAATTGTTCGATGTAGTGGACATTATTTTTCAATTATCAAACAATTGCTATTAAGTTTGTTTTCTATTGATTTCTTAAGTTATTGTTTCTACCCTTTTGTTTGGCTCTATCAACTTGTTCTAGAAATATTCAAAAATTTAAGGTAAAAAAATGTATTTTTGGTCCACATAATTTAGGAATGGAGTTCTTGTAGTTTCAGTTTTTTCATTGAAGTCCTTTCAATTTCGTAGTCATTCTGTGATACTTTTTTATATGCGTCGTCTGTGCACAACAGCTATTAATTAAATTAAATTAAAATTATTTGGTTGGATTTTATTTTTTAAAAATGAAATTGCTTAACAGCTAATTGACCATGTGAGTAGACATGATTTGTGTTGGATGTATGTGTTTGATTAAATGTAGGCCCCTTTTTTTTAATTTCCCCCAACAATTCTTTCCCTTAAGAAACCCTTTGTAATATAAAACTATTTAGTACGATGTTAATATCAGTTGTTCTATATCTCCGTGAATCTAGGAATTTTTGCTGGCATTGTATCATTTGGTATACGTATTGTTGTACTGATAACATTTGAGATTATGCTTCTAGAAATACGTTGAGGGTTTATCTTCTCAAATAATATCAGCTATTCTTGCAATGAAAAAACAAATCAGTCTTTTTATGTCATAAGCCTCATTTTTTGTATAATTTGGAGGATTGGAAGTAATAAATTTGATGTATCAAATGAAGAGTCTTATTTTTGCAAATCAAATGACGTATCAATTTGACGTATCAAATCAAGAACTGATCTACGAATAACGTCTATGATCATACCGTCACCATACGGTCTATATTTTTAACACGTGTCTATATAGATCATGTTATCAAACTATTAATCAGCCATGGATCTTCATTTAGACCTCAATTAATCGTTAACAATTTCTAATGTTCTCTAAAAACAGTTTTCATGGCTTGTAAATTCCAAATATCAAATTATATTATAAAATGTAATAATATTAAATGACCCCAAATCTCATCGAACAACACTTTGAAGAATTTAAAAAGGCCATTGCATTTCTATTTTTAAAGAGCCCACAAAAAGCATGCAATGTTAATTAAAATGCCAAATTTTTATCTGTACAATAAACGAGTCTTGCGACTTTTTAAGGTGCTCGAGAGAATAGTTTGCTAACGAGAAGACTACCACTCTCGCCAAATAATTATATTTAAAGATGTCAAATAAGTAGGCAAATAAAACTTAGATGGTAGACATTGTGGGTGGTCCTCACGGGTCAAACACATCGTAAGTGAGTCAGGAGACGAGCTCAATTTACGGACTCAACTTGACTCACTAGTCTATATCATGCCCAATTATCCTAGCTCGGCTCGCCACAAAAACGAGCCAAAATGTAAAAGCGGCCAATCCAATTCCCATCTCTACTAATGCTTGTAAATTTTTGCTAAAGACTGGCATCAAGTTTGTGTGAATATTTCTGGATGTTGTTCACATTTTTTTGTAAGTTTAGGAAGAGAGAGTGAGATTGAGATATAACATGGTTGTTAAGTGGACAGCTAGGTTTGAGTTGGCTCATAATTGAAAACCCTTCATTCAAATCACAAATTAACTATTATTGTAGGCTCTTATGTCTTAATCACTGTTGGTGGAGAATTTGTTTGGTATTCAGATACACTAGGAGAGACAAATAGAGCGAGATTATCGTTGCTAATTATGTGCTCGTTTTTCATCTTTCTTGATTGAGATAATATCAGTCTAATTCTATTTTCATATTCAAATCTTTCCCTCCTGACATTTCGTTTATTTATTAATCTCGTGATTATTACAGATCACATAAACTAAGACACTCCTAGTCGACTTAAGAACGCACTTATAAGTAACTTAATATGATATGAACCAATGAGAATGTACGACAGGAAGGAAAATGAACCAAAATCACTGGACAATTATTCGGGTTGATGTGTCACCCCCTTGCTTATTTCTTTAGAGGAAAATGGTAGATCAGGACTATAAAATATTTAAAATAATATATTAGTTGATAAAGACTAGAAAATATTTAAAATAATATATTGGTTGATAAATTAAAGCATAAAATAAAATAGTGTATGTAATATTATTCTTTATCTAAATAATTTGAGATAGAATTTGAGGTTTGATTAATTTGTATTTTGATATAAATTACGGTCCGTTCAATTTAAACCCTGAATTATTTTTTTGAAAAGAAAAGAACAAACTTTATTAAAATGGTCCCAAATCGAGTCTAAATTAACTAAAGCTGACCTAAAATCAAGTCAGAACGTACTCAAACCGAGTTCAAACTGAAAAAATTAAAAATTGAAACAACATGTAACAAAATCTAAAAAAATCAATTCAATGTTTATTTTTTGTTCATAGTGCAAAGTTTGAAGTTCGATTTGTTAAAAAAAATTCAAAGTTTGAATTGGAAGAATTTCAAAATTCGAGTTTATTTTGTTGAACAAATCTCTAAATTTTAGGGTTTAATTTGTACTTGGCTCTCAACTAAAAATTTAGGAAATTAATTTTTTAAAAAATAACATAAAATTGATTCAATTATTATAATTTGTATAATAGCCGAGCCAAGCCGAGGAGCAGCCAAGCCGCCAAATGAATACGTAGCTTAGCTTGTCGGTGGTGGCCAGTGTAGCTGTCTATGCTCAAACCGCTCTTCTCTCTCTCCCTCCCTCTCTCTCTCTCTCTCCTCTTCATCTCTGCGTCTCTCTCTCTCTCTCTCTCTCTCTCTCTCTCTCTCTCTCTCTGTATTTGTAAACGAAATTCCTCTCCTAAGAAGTCCTCAAGCATATAATATACAGAGAGAGAGAGAGAGAGAGAGAGAGAGGGAGGGAGAGACAGTGTGAAGAAATTATTTGTCGGCTTCGCTTTTCTCTCGTACTAAAGTTAGATGCATTCCTCTACATTTGAATCTCTTCGGGTCAGCTTGATTTCCATCTACTGATCGAGGCTGTTGCATCCATGTATTTGTAGATTCTGTCTTTTTCGTGAAATGCTTGTTCAGATCAGGTTCATTTCTGGCGTTGATTTTTTTTTTGTTTGACTGAATAGTGGAAGCTTTAGTCTTGGGTTTGTAGCTGCTTGACCTGCAGCTATTAGCTTCGGATATATGGGGAATTGTAGCAAGTCATAGGGACTCTTGCTTGGGTTTGATTCTTATTTCCCATCTGATTAGTATCTCAGACTTCTTGGTGAAGCAGTGTGAAAGATGTTTCATTTGGTGACGTTGTTTTCAATTGTAATGAATTTCTATTCTACTAGGACTTCAAGGTGTGGAGCCTTTTTTCTATGCTGCCCGCTCTATGATGTGTGACAAAATGCGGCGCTATGGTCTAGATTATATTGCAATTCTCTATAGCTCTTCATGTTTTTTCTTCAATGAATTTGATTTGTTTATTTAGCACGAAAGCAATTTCAAGTTTTAAAGATGGTGGAATCTACTATGAAATATTGAGCTTCGGTTCTGTGATTACTGCAGGAGGTTGCTGTTGACTGTGTTTTTCGGAAGTAGATCCATGCAAGGGTGAGGTTCTGGATTGATTCAATAGGTAGTTCAGCGTGAGGTCAAACTGGCGGCAACAATAGCTTGGCGCCTTGCTGCCAGCAATGGCAGCAGTCTAGCAACTAACGATCTGGTACTATATGGCCACTGTGCTTATTATACAATAGTATTTCAAAATTTATCCTCATTTAAAAAAAAAAAATCTCAACCATAACTAATGACTTTATTGGATGCTTATTATTCATTGTCTCGTTACTTTGGCTAGGAACAACTATGAGTGTAATTTTCTTTCCCTACAGACTCCAAATCATGAGCTATGACATAATGTACGTCATTTTCAAAGTTTTGGATTCTGAAATGCATTTTATAGAAGTTGCAAAATATAATGATTGAGAAACAGTTTCTGTAGCTATTTCTTAGAAAATTACATTGCACGCTGCAATCTGCAGTGATTAGAAAACGAGCCATGCTTACAAACTGTGAGAGAAAAAAAATGTTGTTACTCTTTGATTAAGAGTAGGTTGTGTTTAGTGTCTTTTTTTTTTTGTATATAAGAGTTTGTAGTAGATTTTCTTTTTGGTCACAGTTACCTCTATGGGCTCTAAGTACAAATATTGTGGTTTAGACAATTAATTGAAAAGGCATGATAGGTGGTTGAGTAGTAGATTACACGAAGGGATAAAATCAAGGTTTTAACTTGTATACCTAGAAAACGGCTTTATAACAAAATTATGATGCCATAATTTAAGTTTTCTGGATTTATTAACATATATGTATTTATCCACCTTCTATATAAATGCTAATTTGCAGCCAAGCTTCTGTTTTGAAATAAGATTATTTTTAGAAGTGTCAAGTGAGATGGCAGTGTGTCAAATTTATTTGCAAATAAAATAATCTATATTATAGTGTCAAAATATATGACTAATCATGTGTTGCCAAATCAGCTTGTCACTTAAATTTTAATCTATTAGAGACCCTGTATAGCTTACTCATCAGATAAATATCCTTTGTTTTTCATTTGCAGGAAAGAAATATGAATTCCAAAGTTGAAGATTCAGAGCCTCAAACTCCCAAATCTTTCATAAAGATGAGTTCCAGGTATATTAAAATTTCAAACTAAAATGTCTTGTTCTTCTGGGGAGATTTTTTTTTCTTCCTGATCTTGTTTAATGAACCTCTGATGAGTACACTTTCTTAATGGATTGTTATGCTTCTAATCTCTGCAGGGATCGAAGCATGGAAGATCCGGATGGCGCATTAGCTAGTGTTGCTCAATGCATTGAGCAGCTGCGACAGAGCTCCTCTTCCATGTCCGAAAAAGAGTATTCCTTGAAGCAGTTGTTGGAACTTATTGATACCCGTGAGAGTGCATTCAGTGCTGTTGGATCTCATTCTCAAGCAGTTCCAGTGCTTGTTTCTCTCCTCCGTGCTGGATCGCTTGAGGTGAAGATACAAGCTGCTACTATTTTAGGTTCTCTGTGTAAGGAGAATGAGTTACGAGTGAAAGTTCTGCTTGGTGGATGCATCCCACCGTTGTTGGGTCTTCTCAAGTCCAATTCAGCTGAGGGTCAAGTTTCTGCTGCAAAGACTATTTTTTTTGTGTCTCAAGGTGGTGCCAAGGATCACGTTGGATCAAAAATATTTTCAACTGAAGGAGTTGTACCAGTGCTTTGGGAGCAACTACACAAGGGGCTCAAGTCAGGAAACGTTGTTGATAACTTATTGACAGGAGCATTAAGAAACCTTTCAAGTAGCACCGAAGGATTTTGGTCAGTAACTATACAGACTGGAGGAGTGGATATACTTGTGAAGTTACTTGCAAGAGGAGAGGCTACCACTCAAGCAAATGTATGCTTTCTTCTTGCGCGGGTAATGATGGAAGATGCATCTGTCTGTTCAAGGGTGTTGGCTGCAGAAACTACAAACCAACTTCTGAAGCTCTTAGGTCCTGGAAATGAAGCTTCTGTCAGAGCAGAAGCTGCAGGTTCCCTTAAAGCTCTTTCAGCGCAGTGCAAAGAAGCAAGGAGAGAGATAGCTAATTCAAATGGTATTCCTGCTCTGATCAACGCTACTATAGCTCCCTCAAAAGAATTCATGCAGGGCAAGTATGCCCAAGCATTGCAAGAGAATGCAATGTGTGCTTTAGCAAATATTTCTGGGGGTTTGTCTTATGTCATTAAAAGCCTTGGACAAAGCCTTGAATCCTGCACATCATCTGCTCAGGTTGCTGATACTCTAGGAGCGTTAGCTTCAGCTCTTATGATATATGATAATGAAGCTGAATTCGCTAGACCATCAGATCCTATTGCTATCGAGCATACATTATTGAATCTGTTCAAACCCGACTTACCATTTCTAGTGCAGGAACGTACAATTGAAGCTTTAGCTAGTTTGTATGGAAATTCTATACTCTCAGTCAAACTGGAAAATTCAGAAGCAAAGCGTTTACTTGTTGGTTTGATCACAATGGCTACAAATGAAGTCCAAGATGAGCTTGTAAGAGCTCATCTCACACTTTGCAACAGCGAAGGCAGTCTTTGGCATGCCCTTCAGGGCCGTGAAGGGGTTCAGCTGTTAATTTCCCTTCTGGGACTCTCCTCAGAACAACAACAAGAATGTGCAGTTGCTTTACTTTGTTTACTATCGAATGAGAATGATGATTGTAAGTGGTCGATAACTGCTGCAGGTGGCATTCCACCACTTGTTCAAATTCTTGAGTCAGGTTCCTCCAAGGCAAAGGAAGATTCTGCAACAATCCTCAGAAACTTATGCAACCACAGTGAAGATATCAGGGCATGTGTTGAGAGCGCTGATGCTGTTCCTGCGCTACTTTGGCTGCTGAAAAATGGAAGCTCAAACGGGAAAGAAATTGCAGCTAAGACTTTAAATCATTTGATTCATAAATCTGACACAACAACAATAAGCCAGCTCACTGCCTTATTAACTAGTGATTTGCCAGAATCCAAAGTATTTGTTTTGGATGCTTTAAAAAGTATGCTTTCTGTGGTTCCTCTTAATGATATATTGCGAGAAAGTAGTGCTGCTAACGATGCAATTGAGACAATGATAAAACTATTAAATTCTACTAAAGAAGAAACTCAAGCAAAATCTGCATCTGCTCTAGCTGAAATTTTTGAAAGCAGGAAAGATTTGCGAGAAAGCAGCATTGCTGTTAAAACTCTCTGGTCAGCTATGAAGCTGCTTAATGTTGAATCTGACAATATCCTTGTAGAGACCTCACGTTGCCTTGCCGCTGTATTTCTTTCAATCAAGGAAAACAAGGTTGTGGCAGCTGTTGCTAGAGAAGCATTGTCTCCATTAGTAATTCTTGCAAACACTTCAGTTTTGGAAGTTTCAGAGTTGGCAATATGTGCTTTGTCAAATCTTATTTTGGATGTTGAAGTTTCAGAGAAAGCTGTTGCTGAGGAAATTATTATACCTGCTACTAGGGTTTTGTCTGACAGTACGGTTTTTGGAAAAACCAATGCAGCTGCAGCAATTGCTCGCTTGCTTCGTTCTCGTTCTATTGATGATTCCATAACTGATTGTGTAAATCGAGCTGGAACAGTCCTTGCTTTAGTTTCTTTTCTAGAATCTGCTGATAGTAAATCTGTTGTCACATCAGAAGCATTAGATGCCCTTGCTATTCTATCAAGGTCTAAAGGGGATGGAGGAAAGATCAAACCAGCATGGTCAGTTTTAGCTGAATTTCCTAAAAGCATCACACCAATCGTGGCATCTGTTGCAGATGCAACTCCCTTGTCGCAGGATAAAGCTATTGAAGTACTGGCAAGACTTTGCAGGGACCAGCCTATTGTTTTAGGAGAGGCTCTTGTTATTGCCTCTGGAAGTATAGATTCAATCTCTCGAAGGGTGATCAATTCCACAAACTCAAAAATCAAGATTGGGGGAGCCGCCCTCCTCATTTGTGCCGCTAAAGTTAATCACCACAAATTAGTGGAGGATCTTAACAATTCCAACTCGTGCTCAAATCTTATTCATTCTCTTGTTGCAATGTTAAGTTCTTTGCAGGCTTCTGCTTTTGGAAACCAGGGTAATGATGAGAAGGAATTCATCAGCATTTATAGGCATGTGACTGAAGGAGAATCTGATATGGGCACTGCTGCTATATATGGTGTCAACTTACCAATATGGTTGCTTTCTCTGCTTGCTTGTTATGATGAAAAAAGTAAGGTTGTGATCGTGGAAGCTGGTGTCATTGAAGTCATCACTGATAGAATCTCAAATTGTTATATGCAATATACCCAGGTATTATTTTGACATTTCCTTTACAGCAGTCATGGATACTAAAACATTGATCTAATTAATTCGCACAGCCTGGTCCATTCGTTAATCTTCTGGTTGGCGACATCTTGTTGAGAAGTCATTTCTTTATTCTAATGTTTGCAGGTTGATTTTAAAGAAGATAGCAGCATATGGATATCTGCTCTACTGTTAGCAATTTTATTTCAAGATAGAGATATTATAAGAGCAAATGCAACCATGAAGTCTATTCCAGTACTTGCAAATTTGCTGAAGTCAGAAGAGTCAGCAAATAGATACTTTGCCGCGCAAGTAGTAGCAAGTTTAGTTTGTAATGGTAGCAGGGGAACTCTGCTGTCTGTTTCTAATTCTGGGGCTGCTGGTGGATTAATATCCTTACTGGGCTGTGCTGATGTTGACATACATGAACTTCTTGTCTTGTCTGAGGAATTTATGTTGGTACGCCATCCAGAACAAGTTGCTCTTGAGAGGTTGTTCAGGGTTGATGACATAAGAACTGGTGCTACATCTCGAAAAGCAATACCAGCCCTAGTGGATCTGCTTAAGCCAATACCTGATCGACCAGAAGCACCATTTCTAGCACTTGGGCTTTTGAATCAGCTTTCAAAAGACTGTCCATCCAATAAGATTGTAATGGTGGAATCAGGGGCTTTGGAAGCACTGACTAAGTATCTCTCGCTTGGTCCACAAGATGCAACTGAACAAGCTGCTACTGATTTGCTAGGTGTCCTATTCAGCAGCGCTGAAATACGAAAACATGAATCTGCTTATGGTGCTGTCAGACAACTTGTCACAGTTCTGCGATTGGGTGGAAGAGGTGCAAGGTATAGTGCTTCTAAAGCATTGGAGAGCTTGTTTTCTGCTGACCACATTAGAAATGCAGAATCCGCCAGACAAGCTGTCCAACCCTTGGTTGAGATTCTCAGTACTGGTTTGGAGAGGGAGCAACATGCTGCTATTGCTGCTTTGGTTCGATTGTTGAGTGAAAATCCATCAAAAGCTCTTGCAGTGGCAGATGTAGAAATGAATGCAGTTGATGTCCTTTGTAGAATCCTGTCATCGAATTGTTCAATGGAGCTGAAGGGTGATGCTGCTGAGTTATGCTGTGTGCTTTTTGGAAATACAAGAATCAGGTCAACAATGGCTGCAGCAAGATGTGTTGAGCCTCTGGTCTCGCTTCTTGTCAGTGAGTTCAGTCCTGCTCAGCATTCAGTTGTTCGTGCACTGGATAAACTTGTAGATGATGAGCAATTAGCAGAACTAGTTGCTGCTCATGGTGCAGTTATTCCTCTTGTTGGCCTTCTCTATGGAAAGAATTACATACTTCATGAGGCTATATCCAGGACTCTTGTCAAGTTGGGGAAAGACAGACCTGCATGTAAGGTGGAAATGGTCAAGGCTGGTGTAATTGAAAGCGTACTTGATATACTCCTTGAAGCACCGGATTTTCTGTGTGCTGCTTTTGCAGAACTTCTTAGAATATTAACTAATAATGCTAGCATAGCTAAGGGACCATCTGCTGCCAAAGTGGTTGAGCCTCTTTTTCTACTGCTGACAAAGCCAGACTTTGGGCCAGATGGTCAGCATAGTACGTTACAGGTCCTTGTTAATATCTTAGAACATCATCAATGTCGTGCAGACTGTACACTAACCTCTCAACAAGCAATTGAACCCCTAATCCCGTTATTTAATTCTCCAGCACCAGCTGTGCAACAGTTGACTGCTGAACTTTTGTCCCACTTACTCCTGGAAGAACATCTGCAGAAGGATCCAGTTACACAGCAAATAATTGGTCCTCTTGTACGAGTCTTAAGTTCTGGGACACAAATTTTGCAGCAGAGGGCTGTAAAGGCTCTCGTTAGCATTTCACTGACGTGGCCTAATGAAATTGCTAAAGAGGGTGGTGTCGCTGAGCTATCCAAAGTTATTTTGCAGGCTGACCCATCTCTGCCTCACTCACTGTGGGAATCTGGTGCATCTGTTTTGGCCAGCGTTCTGCAGTTTAGTTCTGAATTTTATTTGGAAGTGCCTATCGCTGTCTTGGTCAGTTTACTTCGTTCGGGTTTAGAAAGCACAGTTACTGGTGCATTAAATGCTCTTCTTGTGTTAGAAAGTGACGACTCAACTAGTGCTGAAGCAATGGCTGAATGTGGTGCAATAGAGGCTTTATTAGAGCTTCTCAGATGTCATCAATGTGAGGAAACTGCTGCTAGACTGCTAGAAGTACTGCTTAATCATGTAAAAATCAGAGAAAGTAAAGCTATTAAATCGACAATCTTACCATTATCTCAGTATCTCTTGGATCCTCAAACTCAAGCTCAACAAGCAAGATTATTGGCAACTTTAGCTCTTGGTGACTTATTTCAGAATGAGGGTCTTGCTCGAACATCTGATGCAGTTTCAGCTTGCCGTGCACTGGTGAATGTGCTTGAGGATCAGCCAACGGAAGAAATGAAGGTGGTAGCCATATGCGCCTTGCAAAACCTTGTTATGTGTAGTCGATCAAATAAAAGAGCAGTTGCAGAGGCTGGTGGTGTTCAGGTTGTATTGGATTTGATTGGTTCAAGTGACCCAGATACGTCTGTTCAAGCTGCAATGTTTATAAAACTTCTCTTTTCAAATCATACAATTCAGGAATATGCTTCCAGTGAAACAGTCAGGGCCATAACTGGTAAGCATCTCTTCCCATCCCACCAACCCGCCGCCCCCCCCCCCCCCCCCCCCCCCCCCCCCTAAATTTTTTAATTGGACGTTTAGATTTGGTAAGGGTACTCGGTTTTTTTGGTCAAGTAGAATAGGCAGAAAAAGAATGAGAGAGGTGTTTTGATTTGTGTACAAGAATAGGTGAATGGAAGGAAAAAAAAAAGGAATAAAATAAGAACAAAGGATTAAGTGTCCCAAGAGCATAACTTTGAATTTTTTATTTTATTATTAATATCTATTTATATTTTTTATCCTCCTGGATATTACATATGTTTATCTTGCAAAATTTTAGACGAAGAATGATTTATTTTTCATTACTGACATAATGTTTTTTTGCAAAAAATAAATAATTATGTAAATTAACTGTCAAAATTCTCAAAATATACGTTCAATGAATATAGGTTTCAGAATGGAGATAGCTAGAAGTTGCTTGTGGTTTTCGCTTGAATTTCTATCTGCTTTTTCAAGACTCTTTTCATCTCAATCCTATCATCTGATAATTTTATTATTGCAGCTGCCATTGAAAAGGACTTATGGGCCACTGGAACTGTGAATGAGGAATACCTGAAGGCTTTAAATTCTCTTTTGAGTAACTTCCCTCGTCTGAGAGCGACCGAGCCAGCAACTCTCAGCATTCCTCATTTGGTAACATCCTTAAAGATTGGCTCAGAGGCAACTCAAGAAGCTTCTCTGGATGCACTTTTCCTGCTAAGACAAGCCTGGTCGGCTTGCCCAGCTGAAGTTTCTAGAGCTCAGTCTATTGCGGCTGCAGATGCCATTCCCTTGCTCCAATATCTAATTCAATCAGGCCCTCCTCGGTTTCAGGAGAAAGCAGAATTTTTGTTGCAGTGTTTGCCAGGAACATTAGTTGTTATAATAAAGCGGGGCAATAACATGAAGCAGTCAGTGGGAAACCCAAGTGTTTATTGCAAACTTACTCTCGGGAATACTCCACCAAGGCAAACAAAGGTAATACTTGCATGTTTTTGTCACTCTTTATATTTGTAGCAGATCCACTTCCTTGCCCCTGCTACTTAGCTACCCACTACATAATTTCCTTGGGATAATAATGTATTTGGGTACGTTTGAGAGATGTTTTTAAAAAATTTCGTACAATTAGGTGACAATATGGATTCAAGACACAATAATTTTATTTTTTCTTTAGTGGAAAACAAAACACCGATTTTGATAACGCTTTTTAGCTGTTTTTGAGAATTGTTTTTGAAAAACAGGTTTCAAAAACATGTTTGGGAACGTTGGATCCAATAGTTCTTATTTTTATTTTATTTCACTTCTTACCACTTCAATAGTTTTCAATATCTTCTATAATATAAATTTTGTTTTTTCTTCTCATGCTATTGGAACTCTGGATCGATCTTCATATGAGGTTGATCACTTCTTGCATTTGCTAATTTTAATACCATGTCTGTGAAGATTTTGTTGTTTGTGAACCTTAGAAATTTTTTTTCCTCATAACTCTGATCTAGTATGCATTAGGACCGTGTTATAGGTCTTATTGGATGTCAATTGAAGTTCCTGCAAACTCTACCATATAAGAACATTAGCATGAAAAGTTGACATTTTTAGATCAGATCTCTTACTTCATCAGGAGCTTATACAAATCATGTTCTTATTTTCATCTTTTTCTCTTATACCATTCCGTCTTTTCTATGTAAACTTGTCAGGTTGTGTCAACGGGTCCCAATCCGGAGTGGGAAGATAGTTTTTCATGGACCTTTGAGAGTCCCCCAAAATGTCAAAAGCTTCACATTTCTTGCAAGAACAAAAGCAAAATGGGAAAGGTAGTTGCTTCTTGTACATAAATAGTAGTACTATGATGATACATTAACTTGTCAGATCATTTCATAACCTCTTCTATTTTTCAGAATTGATGAAAATTGAAAAACCAAATCATGTCTTTTATAATTAATGAATTTATTATTATCATTTTACTATTTATTATATTTTAAATAATTATATCTCAACATAATAGAAAGATGGCATGCAACATAGACAAATAGTGTCAATTCCAACTACTTCCAGTTTTAGTGTACTCATAAGTTAACTGAACATATTTCGAGTCTTGAAACAAAATTTTGCATCTAATTTCTAATGCAGAGTTCATTTGGAAAAGTAACGATCCAGATTGATAGAGTTGTAATGCTCGGAGCAGTTTCCGGTGAGTACACCTTGTTGCCGGAAAGCAAGAGCGGGCCATCCCGGAACTTGGAAATCGAATTTCAGTGGTCTAACAAGTAACCCTTTATTACTGTATATATAGTGTACATATAGAGAGATTCTTATTGAATTGTTCTTCTCCTGCTGCTCCTAAGATAGCTTTGCTGATTCTTTGTATTCTTTTCTGATTTTTTTTGTATTTTCTTTATTTGATTTACATTGTTGATGATTCTTGTGGGTTCATATTGGATGATGTAATAGTTTGTGAGAATTTGATTGTAAACTTGAATTTTAATGCCATGAAATTTTTTGCAGCTACCCTTTGATTTCGCCGTCTATTTACTCGTCTAATGATTTTTTTTTTTTTGAGTTGTCAAAAAGGTTAATAAAATCGAACTTTATGTTTGTATATGTCGTCCATTGGTTTTAATGGTCTAAGTTTAGCCGATTATCGGGCAATTTAATACATGATATCGAATGTGAACTCAATTGTCGATTTATCAAAAATTTGAGTATAGGACAAAAACAAGAAAAGGGTGGAGGTTCAAATAAGTCAATTCATATTTTGTCGTAAAATGTTACATTTACGGTTTATTCTTCCTTTTGACTTAATAAATATTAATTAGTGTAATTAATATAATAAATTATAAATAGTTAAAATAAGTTATGAATTATATCAATCAATATTTGTTACAGACGTAAAATTTCGATGGTAAATATAGTACTATTCAAATATTAACCTTAAGAATTTATGCGTTTCTCCTATAAATTTCTTTTTCCTTTTTACAATTTTTTTTTGAGTAAAATATACTATGGTTGGCATAGTTCAAGGGTGATTCAATTTGTGCCTTGTAGTTTTAATTTGGGTAAAGTACAATTTTGCTTTCAAATTATGGTAAAAATAACAATTCTCACCGTAAACTTTGATAATGGCAAAAAACAACCGTAATGTATGGATAATGAGCAATTCATCCCATACCGTGCTATTTTAACAGGGTAATTTTCACCGTAAATTTCGATAATGGCAAAAAATAATCGTGATATATGGATAATGGGCAATTTACTCCATACTGTATCGTTTTCCGTTAAAATGACACGTTTTCGTATATGCCTCTGCGCTCGCTCTCTTTCTCTCTTCTTCCCTCGCTCTCTTCCCACTCTCTACGGTACTGTTTTTTTTTTTTTTTTGCCAAAATTGCCCTTTTCATTAGCATGTTGCAGAAAAATGATTCTCCAACGTCGCAGGGAATCTGTTGTGAGCCGTCGGAGGAGGTGAAAGAGAAATATGTTCCGTCCGGCGATCTGCATATCGTTCTTCTCCTCCCCATTGTTGTTTCTCCAATGTTCCTGTTAGAAATTGGTGTGACCCGAATTCTAGTTGGGCCGGGTCGGGCCCGTATATCAATATTAGGGTTTTATGTTTTCTCTATATATTGATGCTTGAGTCGCAAAACTCATTGTACCTTTGATTTTTAGTGATTTCTCCTCTCCCCGTGGTTTTTTCCCTTTTAGGGTTTCCACGTAAATCTTCGTGTCCACTATCTTTTTCTCGTTTTTCCAATTTCGTTTCGATTTCGGTTTTTCAACAATTGGTATCAGAGAGAGTTGAAAGTTTTTCGGAAATCAAGTTTTCGATTTTTCGAAAGTATCGAACGTTTTTTGTTTTGGGTTTTCAATTTCGTTAATTGAAATTGAAATTTGAGAGGAAAAAGAAAATACAAAATTGAAAAGAAAATTAATTTCTTTTCTGGATTTGTTCTCTGCGTGAAGAAACAGAGAACAAGTTTTGTGTTCTGTTCTTCTTCGACAGAACCCGAGCCCGCAGAACCACCTACGCGTGCACAGAACCACCGGTCGCCGTCTCACGCTTCCGACGCCGCCGCAGCCACCGACGCGTGCACAGAACAGCGCGGCCCGAACTGCCTTGCTGCCGAACGCCGTTCGGAGTTCCCGCCGATCAAAGCTGCTGCCATCGCCGCACGCCGAGAACTCCGTTCTGCTCGCCGCGCCTCCGCGCCTCCGTCGCCGAGCCCTAGCCGCCGTCTTCTGTCAGCAAACCATCACCGATTCAGCAACCAAGCAGTGTTGCAATCTCCGTTCAGAACCGATCCAAGCTGTTCTGTTCTTGGTATTTTTTGGGTATTTTTTTTTGTTTTTTTTTTTTTTGTTTTTTTTTTTTTTGTTTTTTTTTTTTTGTTTTTTTTTTTTTTGTTTTTTTTTTTTTTTGTTTTTTTTTTTTTTTTTTTTTTTTTGTTTTTTTTTTTTTTTGTTTTTTTTTTTTTTTTGTTTTTTTTTTTTTTTTTTTTGTTTTTTTTTTTTTGTTTTTTTTTTTTTTTTGTTTTTTTTTTTTTGTTTTTTTTTTTTTTCCAATTTCGTTAATTGAAATTGAAATTTGAGAGGAAAAAGAAAATACAAAATTGAAAAGAAAATTAATTTCTTTTCTGGATTTGTTCTCTGCGTGAAGAAACAGAGAACAAGTTTTGTGTTCTGTTCTTCTTCGACAGAACCCGAGCCCGCAGAACCACCTACGCGTGCACAGAACAAAAAAAAAAAAAAAAAAAAAAAAAAAAAAAAAAAAAAAAAAATATATATTGATGCTTGAGTCGCAAAACTCATTGTACCTTTGATTTTAGTGATTTCTCCTGCTGGAAATTCTGATTAAATTTGGAGTCAAATATTCTGAAATTTTTGTCCGTGAAATCTTGGGGTTCTGAAGTTTATTTTGGAGGATTGAGATATTATTTGCTGTTTATTTCGGAGTAATTATCTGGTGAAGATATTGTTAGGAATTCTGATATTGAAATTCCGTGAGTGGCTGAATTATTGATCAGAAATTTATCTGTTTAGTTGGGCGATTTTTCTATTGGTTGAGAATATTTTGGAGAAATATTTTTAATTTTTCAAAGATGGCATCGTTAAAATACGAAATTCCGCTGTTGGATCGAAATACCAGATTTTCATTGTGGCAGGTTAAGATGCGGGCAATTCTGGCACAAATGGATTTAGACGATGCATTGTTGGGCATTGCAAAAATGCCGTCATCATGGACTGCTGAGGAGAAACAGCGTAAGGATAGAAAAGCTCTATCTCAGATTCATCTGCATCTGTCAAATCAGATTCTTCAAGATTGTTTGAAGGAAAAATCCGCTGCGGCACTTTGGTTGAAATTGGAGCAGTTGTGTATGACTAAATCCCTGACTAGCAAATTACACCTGAAACAGCGTCTATATTCTCATCGTATGGCAGACGGTACGTCTCTAGATGATCACTTAACTGTTTTTAAGGAAATTGTATCTGATTTGGAATCCATGGAAGTTAAGTACGACGAAGAGGATTTAGGTTTGATTTTACTGTGTTCGCTGCCTACTTCGTATGCTACTTTTAGAGATACTATTTTATACAGTCGTGATTCTTTAACTTTGGATGAGGTTTATGATGCTTTATTCTCTAAGGAGAAGATGGATAAACTTGTTGGTGGCTCAGATGCTAAGGGTGAAGGCCTTGTTGTGCGGGGAAGACCGCATGAGAGGAATACTAGTGGGGATAATCGAAGCAGATCGAAATCCAAGAATAACAAGGATAAGTATTGTAAGTACTGCAAGAAGAAGGGTCATATTATTGCTGATTGTTATAAACTGCAGAATAAAAACAAGAAAGCTGGTGATAATCAGAATGGAAAACAGCCAGAGAAGTCTGGCGAAGCTGATGTTGCTGAAAATCACATTGATGGTGAACTCCTCGTTGCGTATGACGTGGTTTCGAATCAGAGCGAGGAGTGGATTCTTGATTCTGGCTGCACGTTTCATATGTGTCCTAATCGGGACTTGTTTTCAACATATGAAACGATTTCTAGAGGTGCTGTGTTGATGGGAAATAACGCATCTTGTAGAATTGCTGGCATTGGTACGGTCAAGATTAAGATGTTCGATGGAGCTATTCGGACACTTGGCAATGTGAGGCACGTCCCTGACATGAAGAGAAATCTGATCTCTTTGAGTACTCTTGATTCAAAAGGGTACAAGTACACTGGTGAAGGTGGAGTTGTGAAGGTCAGCAGAGGTTCTCTTGTCGTGATGAAAGGGCTTAGAAAAACTGCCAGTTTATACGTTCTGCAGGGTTCTACAGTTACAAGTGATGTCGCTGTCGCTAGTTCATCTATGTTTGATTCTGATATTAATAAGGCTGCAAAGTTTGTGAATTCACCTTCTAAGAGAAATGTTGAAAAGACTCGGAAGAAGTCAGGTTCTCGGGTGAAGTTCAGTTTGGGATCTGAGGGAACATCAGAGCCGGTGAGTCAGCCTATTACAGATGTTCAGTCATCGTTTTCAGTTTCACGTCAGAATGGTATCGTCAAAGGCAGAACAATGCGGAAGGTTAATACTTCGAGACGATATGATGAAACTGTGGGTTATGCATTGAATGTGTTCGAGAGTAATGATTCCTGTGTGGAGTCTTCAGCATGTTCAGATGCAGTTCATTGCGACAATCCTGATAGTTCAGTGATACCATGGAGGAGGAGATACGATTTCTTCTCAAGTAAGTCTCTCAAGTTTAAGCGGGGCTTAAACTTGAACGGTATCGGATATTGAGTTGGCCCATCTGGGGCCTTTGTGGTAGAGGAGGTTTTTTTTAATAGAGTTTTGCAGATTTATTTCCTTGCACCGGAATTTCGAAGGTGGAGATTGTCAGAGTTCAGTGTTCTGGATTCGCTTTGGGTTTTAGGCCGAGTAGCCCGTTGGATCTCTTATATGGAATTCGTGTCAAGGTGGAGATTGTTAGAAATTGGTGTGACCCGAATTCTAGTTGGGCCGGGTCGGGCCCGTATATCAATATTAGGGTTTTATGTTTTCTCTATATATTGATGCTTGAGTCGCAAAACTCATTGTACCTTTGATTTTTAGTGATTTCTCCTCTCCCCGTGGTTTTTTCCCTTTTAGGGTTTCCACGTAAATCTTCGTGTCCACTATCTTTTTCTCGTTTTTCCAATTTCGTTTCGATTTCGGTTTTTCAACAGTTCCTGTCTTACACTCTCCAGCCGAGATAGGTGGCTTTTTAACGGAGCTCCTGTCAAACGATACCACCGCCGGTGCTGTCATCTGTGGTGGCTGTGCATTCTTCACCAATGGTGGTTTTGATTCATCCACCCGAACCGACTTTCTGCCTATGCAGGGGCATTTCGGGCTTCTGAAAATCCATCTTGCCGAAGAAGGGGACCTTCTGCTCGTCTTCTCCTGGTAATGATCGGAATGTTGTAGCACCGATACGGCAATCGCCCCCGGTGGGTTGGATAAAAGACCAGTCTGCCTATTCCAGCTAGCCTCTGACGAAGCTGTCAGAGTTGCAGCGTGGAAAGAACGAGCTCTGTAATTTCTTGTATAGTTATATCCATCAACAGAGGAAGAGGCAGACGAGAATCTCTGCACGTTAGCGCCGTCACACTGCTCCAGAACCTGCTCAAGATGCAGTGAACGGAAGAAACTTTATTGCTATTAATGGTGGTTTTCTGCAAAACCGAGTTTCCAACTTCATTAAAATACTTCTTCGCGTCAAAAATGCTAATTTCAACAGAATCATCCACTCTATCGAGAAGTACTTGCTTGACGCCATTGAAAGCAAATAAAAAAAAAAACTTCAATACTTTAATCCATTTATAACGTTATTCAACCATTCTTTAAAACAAAAAAATTACATAATATACTAACCTTGATCCATTGTATATGTATGCTTTGCTTTGTGATAATTGTGTATTTTACACACTTTATTGTACTCTTTAATACTTGAATTGATGAGTTTTACTCAAGTGTATGAAAGATTATAATAATTTTGGTGCAAGTGTGTAGAGAAATTGAAGAATTACAGGTTTTGCAATTCAATCCGGGATAGAAAATAAGGACAGAAAAATATACAGAGGAACCGAAGCTGAAGAGAAGAAGCGTCAATTGGCAAAGAAGGAGCCGATCGATCGGCCAATTCAAGACAATCGATCGGCTGAAAATATGAGAAGAGAAAAACAGAAACCCAGGCGATCGATTGGCTGAAGCAGGATTCTAAGGAAAGCAGAAAGAATCCCAACCGTTCGGCTATTTTAATTGTTTTAATCTGTTTTTAATCTCAGCCGTTGAAGATGATTGTGGCCTTCAGATTTGTAGCTTTCAGATTAATTAAAAATTAGGTTAACTAACTATAGGGAGGAGATTTAGGGGGGAAGAGAGAGACATTCGGAGGCGAGACAAAAGAGATTCATTCAAGGCAGCCATAGCGAGAGACAAAGAAGGAGGCAAGCGAGACGGATACCGGAACCGAGCGAGAGCTTCTGGAACTGGATTTTAGCATAGTTTTTCTTTCCCTTTCTTCTTTGCAACTATGAATCTCTTTATTATTATTGTTTCTCTTCACTCTAGTATGAACTAATTTTCTTTTCTAGGGCTACGATGTAGCCGAATTATAAATATTTAGTATTTTCTTCTATTCAAATTGTTGATTTTCTGTTTCAATATTGTGTTGAGTATTTTATTCTACTCTTAATGCTTGGGATTGCCTGATCAACAATAGCACGTTCGTAGGATTGTTTTGAGACCGAGAGGTGATAAATACTGGAGCACTAAATAATTTATCAGGAAAAAGATCTTAGGCTAGAGATAGCTAAGGCGTTCATGTGGTAGTATAATTTCTCATTCTTAATGTATTCAATTAATTTTTAGGGTTTGAGACCGAGAGGTGATAACCCATTAGTTGGATAAGTTTGTCATTGCTCAAGAGATATTGATAAATATTTTTGTGAAATTGCCATCAACACATAGAAATAGAAATTAATAATTTGGATTAGGAAAACTAAATAGGATTAATTTAGGTGAAATCGAAAACCCTAGAGCTTTCTTATTATATTTTTTTAAACTCGTTTAATTTCTGCTATTTAATTAAATTACTTTATTTTGTTACTTTAAATTCAAACTTATCAAAATCTCGTATTCATTATAAACTAGAATTAATTTAGTTTGATCATTAATTAAAAAGTCATCGTGGGTTCGACACTCTATTTATCACTTTATTACTTGTTGCGACTCGTACAGTTGCGAAATATTTTTCACAACAAGTTTTTGGCGCTGTTGCTGGGGACTTTATTATTGATATCGAATTAATTATTTTTAGTTTTATTTTGAATTCTATTTATTTTATTTCTTTATTTTCAGGTACATGCGTAAAGCAGGAAACGCTAATCTTTTCCCGCTTAACCTTGAGATCGAGCATACATGTCGACAAAATCGGAGAGAGAGAAGAGAAATTATTTAAACAGCGTGTGCCATCATCATGGGAGATAACGGGGAAGACAATAATGACAACCAGACCTTGCTGGATTATGTTATACCTACTGTATCCGGAGTGCACTCAGCTATTCGCAAACCGGCCATCGCTGCTAATTTTGAAATTAAGTCGGGCACTTTGCACATGATTCAACAATCTCAGTTTAGTGGTTTACCTACTGAAGACCTCAAAAATCATATTGCCAATTTTTTAGAAGTATGCGATACTTTTAGATTTCACAATGTGGGGGATGATGCAGTGAGGTTACGCCTATTTCCATTTTCATTAAGGGATCGTGCAAAGAGCTGACTTAACTCTCTGCCAGCTAATTCTATTAATACTTGGGAAGAGTTATGCTAGAAATTTCTTTCCAAGTTTTTTCCTTTCGAGAAGACTGCTAAGCTTCGCACCGATATAATCAACTTCAGTCAATTCGATGGGGAAACATTATATGAGGCATGGGTACTCTTCAAAGATATGTTAAGAAAGTGTCATAAACCATGGCCTACCGAAGTGGATGCGTATTCAAACTTTCTATGTAGGATTGTCAGCCTCTACTAAAACTCTGGTCAATGCAGCTGCAGGTGGTGCTTTAATGAGAAAAACTGAAGAAGCCGCTTATGATCTATTAGAAGAATTAACGCTTAACAATGACCAATGTCCAGTAGAGCGATCAATTATGAAGCGCACAACGGGTACTCTAGAACTCGAGGCTATGAAAGCTTTAACTCTACAAGTTGCCTCATTAGCAAAACAATTACAAGAATCTCATATGGCGGCTAGTATGGAGAAAACGTCAATGGTTAATTGTCAATGGTGTCAGAGACCACATCAGAGTGAAGAATGCCACGTGGGAAATCATATGCCGAATAAATCTGCAGAACAAGTTAACTATATGGAGAATTTTAATTGGCAAGTAAATCCCAACTCAAATATTTATAATCTAGGGTGGCGACAACATCCTAATTTCTCACGGAGCAATTCTCAAAATGTTATGTCTATGCCTCATACATCGCAATCGGGTCCATCCCAACAAGCCGAAAAGAAAAATGATCTCGAGGCAGCCCTTATGCAATTTATGACCGACACCCATACAACGATACAGAATCAATCGGCCCAAATTCGAAGTCTTGAGAATCAACTTGGCCAATTTGCTAGTATTATTAATGGAAGATCTCAAGATACACTACCTAACAATATAGAAATAAATCCGAAAGAGCATTGTAATGCAATTACCACTCGAAATGGAACAGTAATTGAACCGGTGCAAAAAGAGCCAAGCGTGCCTAAATTTGATAATGGCGATTCAAGTGAAAGTGAAGCTCAAAGGTCTCTACCATCTCACCCTTTGCCAATACAAGCAATTCCACCTCAAGTGCCGTTTCCACAAAGACTGAAGAATGTGAAGTTTGATAATCAGTTTTCTAAGTTTCTTGATGTTTTCAAAAAGCCCCACATCAACATTCCATTCGAAGAGGTTCTTGAACAAATGCCTAAATATGCAAAGTTTCTGAAAGATATTTTGTCTCATAAGCGTAAGATCGAAGACGGTAGTATGATCGCTTTGATGGAGGAATGCAGTGCTATTATTCAGCGTAAGCTTCCATAAAAATTGAAAGATCCGGGAAGTTTCACCATACCATGCGAAATTGAGAAGTCAATTTTTGAGCGGGCATTGTGTGATTTGGGGGCCAGTGTCAACTTAATGTCACTATCTATTTTTCAAAAACTTGGAATTGGTGAAGCAAACCCCACGAGTGTAGTTCTACAGATGGTTGATCGCTATATAAAGCATCCGTATTGGGTGATTGAAGATGTCCTTGTCAAAGTCGACAAGTTTATTTTCCCCGCTAATTTTTTGATTCTTGATATGGACGAAGACCGTGGCATCCCGATAATATTAGGTCGTCTATTTTTAACAACATGAGGTGCTATAATTGATCTTAGAAAAGGGGAGCTCAAATTGCAGGTACAAGAAGAAGAGGCGACATTCAAAGTGTATACATCAATTAAGTACCCAATAGCTAGTGATGAAACATTTTGAGTGGAGCTCCCTAACCCTATAAAAATTGAAGCTTCACGTCAACCTAACGACTCCCTTGAGCTGAATGGATGCAGTACGTTGCAAATTTGATGGAGTCACCATTATAGGGCCTACCACCTATTAAGAAACCAGCTGACTACGAAAAACTTCTGGCAAATGACAAGTTGGTAAATGGGCAACGATTGACATCATATTGGGACGGTACATGTAAAAGTGCAAAGTCCATCATATATTCCGACCCAACATGAAGAAGTATGATGTCGGGCTGTCGACAATAAATACAAGCGCTTAGTGGGAGGCAACCCACCTAAGTATCCTTTTTAGTTTGTTATTTCAATTTTTGTTTGCATTAGTTTTGTTTATTTTATTATTATTATTATTTTTAGAATTGCAAAAAAAAAAAAAAAAGAAAGCTTCCTGATGGATGGCTCCTTCAAACGAAGCTCCACAACGCTGACGACCAGCTCAAAACGTTATGAGGTACGCTACTTTTACCCTATTTTTTCTACATTGAGGACAATGTTTGTTTTAAGTTTGGGGGTGATTTTAGCGTATCTTAGTACTGTGCTATAAATCTGAAATCTGGTTTAGGTGTCTATGATTGAAATTTTGAATAAATTCATGCTTTAGCTTTTTGAAAAATGCTGAATAAAAGATTGGTTTATGTTAGTTTACATTAACTTAAGCTTACAAAATTAGACTAAGAAACCATGAGCACATTTTCATTCTTGTTTGATTTGATCTGTTGGTGTCACACTCATATAGTTTATATATATCGAAGCCCAAACACTGTGAGGGAGTGAAGCTCCAGTCGAATATAACGTTAACGAGTGCTAGTGAGGAAAACCCTTCTTGGTTTTACCCAACATCCTCGAATGTGAATTGAAATTTTTCAGAAATAAGAGAATGACTTAGGTCATCATTGGACCGTTTGAGCCTTCTTAGCTTACCATTTTGTGTCATTTAATGACACCCATAGTCGCCCTTTTGAGCCTATTATTTACCATTCAATTGTGCCTATTTTACCCTAGCCACATATATTTTTTCTATCTTTTCTAAAGAGCACATGGTTTATTGATATAGTGGAAGGAGAGTAGAAAAATGTAGTGGTGAGAATCAATGAAAACTCCTTTGTCATCTGTTAATTTATTTTTACGTGCTTTGTTATTATTAGTCTGAGTTGTTAAAAAACAAAACAAAAAAATTCGAAAGTTAGTTTTATGTTCAAGCTTTTTGTGTATTTATTTTACTTTGTACTTATGACAAAGAAGTCAATATGAGTGATATTGAATGAAATAAGTTTGGGGGTGAGAGATCAAAGGAAAGCCTGAGCAAGTTCAATGAGTGAACGAGTTCTGAGAAGAAAATCTTGAGTGGGTGACATAAGGAAGGATATGTTGTGCTCTGATTACTCGTTTGTATTCATAAAATTCCTACCCTTTAACCCAATCTTACATTACAAGCTTTTCAAGACCTATCGACTTTTATTTTTGTTTAATTGATAATTGCTATTAGTTGGATAGTGGGCAAAACTGATGAACAATCAGAGTGAATGGAGTGATCTCAAGTGAGTTGTGAGTGTATTCTCTTCCCGTAGCTACATTAGTTAACTCAACAGTTAGAGAAAAAAAATAAGAATGAACACACACACACGATGATTTCTAAGTAAGCAACGGTCAATGTGCTAGTATGAGTTATTCTTTTGCAAAGTGTTAGTCTTGGTAGTTTTAATATGAATTGTTCAAGCTGAGACGAATTACCAAAAACTTTGATGATGATTGCTTTACCATTATATTGTATTCTGCTTAGTATATGAGATTGGATTATATATCTGTTGAGATTTTTGATTAATTTTGTTCGCTTGAGGACAAGCTTTCATTCAAGTTTGGGGGTGTGATAATTGTATATTTTACACACTTTATTGTACTCTTTAATACTTGAATTGATGAGTTTTACTCAAGTGTATGAAAGATTATGATAATATTGGTGCAAGTATGCAGGTTTTGCAAATTCGATCCGGGATAGAAAATAAGAATAGAAAAATATACAGAGGAACCAAATCTGAAGAGAAGAAGCGTCAATTGGCAAAGAAGTAGCCGATCGATTGGCTAATTCCAGGCGATCGATCGGCTGAAAATGTAACACCCGAGAATTTTCCCTTAGCATACGTAGCTCTTAGACTAGATGTTTGATGAGAGGTTAGTGTTCATTTTAGGGTTATTCATCATATAAGTATTAAAAAGAAAGGGAAGTGTAATTTATAGAGGGATTTGAGAGAAAACCCTAAAGTTGGAGTGGTTAGTGATTATTGTGATTTAATTTAATGGAAGTGAATTTAATAAATGAAAGAAAAGTGAAAATAGGATAACCTCCACGTTGGCATGCATGAAGATAAGAAAAAGTGTGTTGTAAAGCTAAGCAAAGTCATAGATGAATAAAACAAAAGAATGAAGGGTTGAAAAGTCAAAAAGAACTTTAAGCCAATAGAAAGTGGGAAGAGAAGAGTATGAAGAGGGTTGGAAGCATACATTCACGTTGGAAGGGGGAGTAAGAATAAAGGTGAGGTTGTTTTATAAAAATAGGAAGTTTGGTGGTAAAAATTAAAAAGAAAAGAAAATGGAATAAAAGAGAAAGAAAGGAGACTTCCACGTTGGAGTGAAGAGTGGTTAAAGGAAAATTAGAGAAATTGGTTGAAAATTCAAAAGAGTGAATGACCAATAGAAATAAAAGAAATAGGAAGTTGAAAAGTCAAAAAGGGCTAAGAACCAATAAGAATTTATTGAATGAAAAGTAAGTAAATTGTGCATAAAAAAAATAAAAGTGAAAGAAAGGTTTAATAGGGGATGCAATCACGTTGAAATATATAACAAAGGAGAGTGGGGGATTATTTTGTAAATTGAAAATTAGGTGAGAAAGAAATTAAAAGTAGAAAAGCTTGTTTTATAAATTTGGTAAGGTAGATGGGTGAATGGCAAAAAGCCATCTTCTTTCCCCTTTCTCCCCTACGAAGACCAGCTCCATTGCTAGGGTTCTCCATCACATTTTTCTTCAATTTTTGCAAGGTTTTAAAGGTGAGTTTTAATAGGTTTTTAGTTGGATGCATGGTAGTGTAAGTTTTTTGGAGTTTTTGATGACTTTTGGTGAGGTTTAGTAAAGATTTGGAAACCCTAAAAAGGGGACTCCGAATTTTTATGTTCTTGCTATGTGTTCTTCATATATTTGATGATTTAAACAATGGATATGATAGTTTAGGCTATTTTTGGAGTTAGATTAGCAAATTGGTGAAAGTTGTGTAAAAATCGGTTTTGGAATCAATGACACCCGATTTTGTTTTGTTGTGTTTGAGTTGGCCATGGTGTTTGGATGGTTAATTTGTTTGCTTTAATGGAAAGTAGACATGGAGAGGTTTACGGATTGAGGTGGAACGTTTAAATCCGTTGAAAAACGAGGAAGTTATGGCCGATTGAAGTTTGGGTTGTGAAAATGGGTGAACCTCGGGTTTTGGAAGTTTAAAAGCTTAGGATTAGTTAGTTGTTGCTTCTTTAGGGTTAATTATGGTTAATTATATGTTTATTAAGTTATTCTTCATTTATATGCTAGGTTAGCGAGCGAGGGATTTGTATACTTGGAGTAAGCAACTACGATACGTGCGGGGAATCCAGGTAGGGAACCTGTCGCGTTAGAATGACACTCGCGAGGGACTCCATGGGAGTTGCCATGTCGCGTTAGGGTGTTATTCGCGATGGACTATGTGAGAGAGTCGCCTTGTCGCATTAGAATGACACTCGCGAGGGATTAGCACTGGTGAGGGGTTCTATGATAGAACAATGCAAAGAAAACGAAATGAGAACAACAAAGCGAGTAGAAACTGTATGTATTAGGGTTGAGTGAGGATTGTGTGTGCTTTGTGCATGTTTATATTTGTTATTCCCTACTTGCTAAGCGTAAGCTTACGTGTGTGTGTGTGTTTTGTGGTGTAGGTGACGACAGAGTTACAGGTGAGAACTATGTGGAAAGCTAGGATTGGGATGCAGTCGTTGATGTATGTGGTATGCCGGTGCAGGCAGTTGTCGGGGCGCCTTGACCATGGTCTTCGGGAGGTGGGGAGGATTTGTATTTTTGGTAGTTTTATGGACTTGTGTTTGTGTGATATATGGTGTTAAATAACTTTGGTAAAAAAATGCTTTGGAACTGTTTGAATATGTTTTATAAACTGTTTGATTTCTAGGATTTCGGTTTTAGAAAATTTTAGGCGTTATGCCGCTCGTTTTAGTTTGAAAATATATAACGTCGGGTTTACGTTCTTTATTTTTTCGTTATCCGTTTTAGGTTGGTTTTCCAAGATTTTTATGGGGCAATGAGTCGAGGGTGTTGGGAATGTGTGGGTAAATTTTTAAGTGATTTAGAAGTGTTTAGCTTGGAGAAAATTGAAGAAAAGTGGGAAAAAGTGAAAAAATGGAAAAAATTGGTATTTTTGGCCGAAGAAACCCGAGAGGGCCCGATCGATCGGCCCTCAGTGCCGATCGATCGGCCACGAGCGCTCGCGGAGCCCGCGCAGCGCGCTGCAGAGAGATTGCGGGCGCGCGCCCAGCGCACGCGGCCGACTTTCGTTTTTTTTTTTTTTTATTATTTTTGCTATTTCAAAAATGTTTTGACCCAACTTTTTTCGGCATATTTTAAACGTATTTTTGTCACGTTTTCCAACATTTTTTCAGGGTTCGAAAAACCCAAAAAACTGAGTCGAAAATTTATCGAAAATTATTTTAAACGTCGTTTTAAACGCGGTTTGAGTTAGCAAAGTAGCGCACCGAGCCGGGGCTAGTTCGGGGGTGTTACAAGTTGGTATCAGAGCATAAATGGTCGAGTCGTTCAAAGGATTACCCGACAATGCCGGCCACCATGCAACGTGCTTCACCGACTGTAAGTATTTCTTTCCTTTTAGTTAATTTATAAGTAAAATTAGATTGTTTGACCCTTGTACAGGAATAGATCTAAAATGCCAAGGAACCCAAGACAACTCGGAAACCTAGAAACGAACCCGAATAGCCTAGAGAGCAATCAGAGAACCCTAATAAGCAACTCCAGGATTTACTGAATATTCAATCGCAACTGCTGGGAGTTTTTATGAACCAAGGTATACTAGGAAACTTGGGAGCGGGGTCCGGCACAGGAGTGGGCTCTAGTGGAGAAAGGTTTAGAAGGTTAAAGCCTCCAATGTTTGAAGGTCGATTGACAGATCCGACAGCTGCTGAACGATGGATTTGTACTATAGAAAATATGTTTAATATTGCTGAGGAAGAGGAAGAAAATAAGGTGAAGTGTGCAACGTTCCACTTAGCTGCCGATGCCCAAAGCTAGCGGGAGACTGTGAAAGTTACAACCGGTCCTCAAGGTTTAACTTGGAAAGAATTTAAGGATTTATTCTTTGACAAATACTATAACCGGACAGTCCAAGCTGTGAAGAGATTGGAATTTATGGCAGTAAAGCAAACAGGATCAGTAGGAGAGTATATTCAGCGGTTTGAATTATTGTCTCGGTTTGCCAGCCACCTAGTTAGTCGGGAGGAAGACAAAAAATTTCAATTTGTACAAGGCTTGAAGCCGGAGATTGAAATGCTGGTGAAAACATTCGGAATTGAAGGCATATCATTTAATCGAGTTGTGGCCAAAGCCTTAGAGGTGGAGGAAGCTGCTGGTAAATTTATTAAACATGCAGAAGTTCTCGGTCAAATATTCACAGGAATTACAACTCAGATGGATGGTGATGGATCTTCTTCACAGCTTCAAGGGACTAAAAGGCCGGGAGAAATTTTGAATGATCAGAAAAAAAGAAAGAAGTCGAAACAATTGAAGAAGAGAGGGTATTCGCAATGTCCTAAATGCTTGAAAGTCCATCTGGGGAAGTGTGGACAGTATGCAGGGAAGTGATATAACTGTTTCGAAGCTGGCCATATTTCTCGAGATTGTCCGAAGCCAAAAGCTGCTAGATGTTTTAAGTGTAACCAACCCGGTCATATAGCCACAGATTGCCCCATAGTAAAGAAAGGATCAGCTACAGCGACAACCAGGTGATACTCAGGTTAGAAAAATGTTTGATCTTTAAGGAAAGGCTTAGTGAAACTGTTTGAGTGCATTGGGGATAAGGTTAAATTAGAAAGTTTCGAAGGTTCGACTCGTATGTAACGAAGTCGAAACCAGTGATTTTGTGAATAGAGCTTAGGCTGGAGTTGATACGTTTAAGAGTGGATAAGTTTAAGCATAGGATGTAAGTTAGAACTCGAGTGCTGAGATTGTGTAAAATAGATAGAAGAGTTGGTAGATTACGTTATGAATTTTGTATAGACTTAAAAAATTAGTTAATTTCAATGGAGGATTGTAATAAAGTTAGTCATTAAGGATTTAGTATTTTGTGTAAAAATTGAAGAATTTAAAAGATATTGATTAAGAACGAATGAGAGTTCACATGAGAAATTATACGAGTGAACTTAGGTGTAAGGTTGATTCAGGAAGATTAATGGAAGTTTCAAATTGAAATGTTGGGGTCGAAGTACAATGCGTAAATATTACTTAGGGTGTTGAGTGTTAAGTTGAGAAAGAGTTAGTTTAGATTTAAGAGTTGTAAGCGTTTAGTAATGATCGAGGTAGAAGTTGGACAAAACGAGAGTAATTGACCTAATCATGTAGATTCAGAGTATATCTTGAAGGAATAGTTGTTTAAGAGCTTGGAGTATGAATATGGTATTTGAATGATTAATGAAATGTCATGATGGCTCGAGGTAAATAGGTGCAAGCGGTGGAAGTGATAAATTCGAAATGGAATAGTAAAATAAAGAGAAATTTTAATTTTAGGACTTAGGATACGAAGGATACGAAGGTTACTCGATGGATTTTTAATGTTACGTGATTCAGGATACATTGAATGTTCAAATAGATTAGGTGCGTATTTGATAGACACGAATGTAACACCCGGAAATTTCGATAACGCGTATAAGCCTAAGATAAAAGGTTAGGATAGTTAATGTTAAGTGTTAGTGTAAATTAAAGTTAGGTGTTATGGTTGAATTCAAAGTGTTGAAAAGTCAAACTTTATGAACCAATAGGATGTTAGTTAATTAGGTGAAATAAAATTGGTTAAATTGAATGGAAAATGAGGGAGTAAAGGAGGCAACCACGGTGGAGTGTTTGAAACAAAAGAAAAAGTGGTGGTCTTTTATAAATTTATAAATTTTGGTGGAGGAAAAGAAGAAGAGGAGAAAGGAGTTGAAAATTCAAAACCAAAAGTGTGTTTGAAAAGTCAAAAGGACTTAACAACCAATAAGAAAACAAACTTGGAATTTAAAAGAATGAAAAGTTGTGACTTTGATGAATTCTCTCACGTTGGATTAAAGGAGCAAAATGGAGGGTTTAAATTAAAATTTTAAAGAAAATTGTGGAGGAAAATTAAAAGGAAAGAAAAAACTTTAGGTTAAATTGAAATTTTGCTTTCTTCTCCAACCACTCTTCACGGTTTGCCCTCATCCACCATAGCCGATTCTCCCTCTCTCTTTTCATCAAATTTTCAAGGTGATTTCAAGGTAAATTTATTGGGGTTTTAGTTTAATACATTTTAGGGTTAGCTTTTAGGTGTTTAGTGGAAGTTTTGATTAGTTTTTGGAGGGTTTGTGTAAACCCTAAGTGTGACCTCCGAAAATTTCTTTTATGGGTGAGTTTTCTTCATATATTGGATGATTTAAACATTTTTATAAGTTAGTTTAGATTGTTTATGGAATTAGATTAGAGATATTGGGGAAGTTGTGTATAAACCGGAATTTGGCATTAAGAGGGCCGATTCTGTTCTTGGGGAATTCGGATTGGCCATTGAATTTATTTGGTTAATTTGAGTGTTTCAATAGAGAGTAGACGTATAGAGGTTTCCGAATTGGGGTGACACGTCGAAATCAGTTGAAAAACGAGAAAGTTATGGCCGTTTGAACTCTGACGGTAATAATTTGCATAAAAATCAGATTTGAGTGGTTAGGTTGAAAAGTTAGTGTTAGTTTGGTTTAGTTAATTTCTTAGAGTTTTATTAGTGCGTTACTAAGTTAGTTTTCCTTAATTGTTAGGTAATTGCACGAGAAATTTAGCGGCACGAAGTGACAGAACTTTTCTGGAGCCATCAGGTAAGTAGCGGATGTGTGTTTGTTGCCTTCGGGCCTACACCATAGAACGGTAGGGATTGTTTGCTTGTTTGTTATGTTTTGCTTTGTGTCATGCATCGTGTGTCATGCATCATTGTTTTCTAACTACGAAACCACGTGTTTTGCATGTTTGAGTGGTGAGGATGAAATGTAAGATAAGAAAATTGATATGCAACTTGGTCTCGAGTGGAATAGCCTCGTCGGGCAAGTGGCTCGTTGAGCACCCCGCGAGGGATTTTACTAGAGATGCTATGCTAATTTACGTAATGCGTCGTGAATATGAATGTCTCGATATGTTCGTGCTTGAAGGCACAATGAGGATTCTACGATCGATTGGGGGAGATTCGGTTGGCCGTCCCGGATTGTGTTAGGACGTGTGCATCCGATCTTGCTCCGTGGGTCAAGGCGTGGCCGTCCTGGATTGTGTTGGAGCGTGTGCCTAATTGATTCACATGAAAATGAAAGATAAATGCAACCCGAATGAAAAGAAAACAATAGAGTGTGTAGAAACTGCATGTTAGGGTTGAGTCGAGCATGTGTTGATGTGTTGTGCATTATTTCCCTACTTGCTAAGCGTTAGGCTTACTTTTGTGTTCTATGGTGTAGGTAACGAGTATTATCCAGGTGAGGTAGAGGGGACAGTCGAGGACTAGTGATGTGCCCCATAGGTTCATTACTAGGTCTCAAACCAAAACTCAGCCCATAACTGAGGCCCATGACACTTACAACTTATGTACTAATGAATTTATTTATTTTGCAGGTGATGGACCCTTTGGTGACTTGAAGTGGACACCTAGCCAAGGAGACATGGACAAACCTCTTCACACTATTTTCTGGGATGCTCGGGATGAAGGTTACACTTGAGCACCAGTGGAGCATCAGAAGAGGGAATTTGTCTTCCCGGAGACAAATTCTGTAATTTCTATTTATTTTTTTATTGCTTTTATGTTTCTTGAGAAAAACCATTTTGGCCTTAAGTTTATATGGGTAGAACTCGGTTTCAAGTAAGCCATCTTGATGGGAGGGGCCCAACCCAATGAAAAACAAAGCTTGAAGATGGAACTTGAAGATGGAGCTTGGAGAAGCCCAATTGCTTTGGGCTTGGAGAGGCATGACTTGACATCAAAGGACACTTGCTAGTGGAGACATGGATCGATGACATGGCACAAGGGAGAAGAAGCACAATTGATCTTGGCCACCCATCATCTTTTTTTCATCTAATGGCTCACATTTAATCTTGTAAACCAAGCTACCTTCCCAAACTCTATTTAAGCAATACTCTAGGCTATTGTATGGGTCTTTTGCCAAACTTAATACAATTGAGGTATTTCATTTAGACTAGTGTCTAGAGAAAGTCTTCTTCCAAGGGTTGGTGCCATTGGAAATCCCACCAAGGGTTGGTGCCCAAGGTAAGTATCGGTTTGCTTAAACCGATTGGAGAGAACCTCCATTGCTTCCAAGCGTGTGGTGGCTTGAAAGCTCTTACTCCTTACTCTATTCCAAGTCACCTTGGTGCTGGAATCATAAGAGAAGGTCACACCATTCCCAAAGACCGGTCTTCTTCCTTGGAAGAAGCATTAGCCGAGAGGTAACTCAATACCTCTATCGGCCGGTTCAAGGTTTTATCATTTTCTTTATTTTTCTTCACAGAACACTATCACCACTTTACACATACTTCATATTCCATCTCTTAGCTTCATTTCATCTGAAGAAATCGTTTCATTTTGAGCACTTTAACCTTTTCATTTATGCTCATACATTTTATTGCTCTCGGGTTAATTGACCAGTGAGCAACCCTTACTCTTTGGGTGATAACTCGGTCATTTTCAGGTCGTTACCCATCATTTTGGTATCAAAGCGTAGCTAACATCCGTGGGAACATTTTGGTACCTTTTATATGTGAACTTATATACAAATTTGTAGCTGCATTGTTCGTTGAAGTTGAGTTACAATGTGCCGCTAACTTTATCTTTTCCAGATTTATGCGGTTTAAAAACCCACGGGTTTGGTTTCATTTTGGTAGCAATTTTTCATTTATTTGGGCAGCTATCACTTTGATATTAACCTTCTATTATTGTCTAACATCTCATGAGAGTCGATTAAAGAGTTATTATCATTTTCATTTTCATCTAAGTGCTGTTACATTTGGTTCTGTTTTCTTTTTCCACAGCAGAATTCTGCTCTTAAGAAAACCAAAATCCATAGCATATTGGTTCTTTTTATCTATAGTTTTGTTGGTTTTTAATCTTGCTACATTTATATCATCATATTTAGGTTATGTTCTGAAGGTTTAAAGGGTGGAAATATCTATTAAAGTGGTTGCATTGGTTCTTTTTTAAAACTTGGTTTTGATTCAACAAACGAATCGGTTTTGTTTTAAAACCAGAATTCCAATCGCTTAGTGTTGTTTTCCCTTTTGTTTTGTAGTATTTAATCTTATTATATTTGTGTTATCCTATCTAGATTGTGTTGCTTAGTGTTGTTTTCCCTTTTGTTTTGTAGTATTTAATCTTATTATATTTGTGTTATCCTATCTAGATTGTGTTTGGAAGATTTAAGGGTAAAAATCGTGCTGAAAGTTGCTGCTTTACATTGCTATTAATAGGAGATTGCATGGTGTTTGATAGAATACCTAACCGAAATAGCATGTTTTAAAAAAAAAAAAAAAAACCTTAATTTTTTTTTTCTAACTAGTTCCTGGTCTTTTGGCATTAATTTGTTATGATGATGTTTCCTAAGGATTATAGTATCAAATCGTGAATTAAATCAATTAACTTGATCCTTACTCGGTTGTGAAAAATTGTTTAAAATAGGTGAAAAAAAAAACAATTTTGTTAAATTTGTTGTTTTAATTTACAAAGTGTTCGATAAAATGACTAACTAAAATTTTGTGATTGTTTTGTGTTGAAATTGATTATAATCCTCACTAAAATTTTCCTAAGATTTTAAGGACTAATTACAACACATATTTTAATTAAGTAACTAAGTCAAAAAAAAAAAGGGAAGATCATATTCTAAAAATTAGCTTAAGTGTTAAGCTATCCCCATTCCGAGATTAGAAATACACTTAACCTAATTAACATTTTCCTAAGACTTAGGATATAATGCAAACAAGAAGTGGAGCTTTAAGGGAACAAAATAGGGGCAAGGAAACTTCAAACTCACATCTCATGGCTCTTACCCAACCGGGGGGTGAGTCGAGTATGCAAGGACAAATTAATGGGATAAATAAAGCTCTTATTACCCTAAGCCAACAAATTCAAAACATGAATTTGAGATTCGAAGAATCAATGAGGAACAACAATAGAAGGGAATCCCCCTATAACCCCCCACGACGACGACGAGACCTTGAATCCCCTCGAACAAGAAGATATGAAGGATCTCCTCCAAGGAGAAGATATGAAGAATCTCCTCGAAGGAGAAGTTATAATGAATCCCCGAGACTACAGAGGGATGAAGCATCTCCCCAAGGGAGAAGAAATGTGGAATCCCCTATACGAAGTATGAAAATTCCCCTCAACGGAGGAGGAACGACGAAACCCCACGAGAGAGAAGAAGAGACCAACCGAGGAGACGATACCGAACTCGTGAATCGTTGGATGATATTGATTGGGGTGACGAGGAAGATGATGACTATACCCCTACAATGCGAAGAGATAATGACGAGCTAAAGAACGCCAAAATTACAATTCTCCAATTTAATGGAGCAAGCGATGGGAGTACATTCCTAGATTGGGTTGATAAAGTCGAGAGAGTATTCGATTACTATGACTATTCGGAGAGATCGAAGTAAAGCTCGTATCGACTGAATTGACGGGTTACACTGCCCTTTGGTGGGCCAACCTAAAGAACCAAAGAGCACAAACGAGAGACGAACCAATAGCAACCTGGCGGACTATGAAGGCACACATGGCAAGAAGATTTGTGCCAAGCCATTACCGTCAAGAAATCTTCCTACAAATGCAAAACCTTCGACAAAGAAGTCAAACCGTGGATGAATACCTCATGGAGTTTGAAACTCTAAAGATCCGAGGAGGTATGGATGAACCCGAAGATAACATAATCGCCCGATTCATACGTGGACTTAACTGTGAAATTGGAGATCTAGTCGAAATACAAGCCTTAGATTCAATGGAAGCATGCATTCACGTTGGAAGGGGGAGTAAGAATAAAGGTGAGGTTGTTTTATAAAAATAGGAAGTTTGGTGGTAAAAATTAAAAAGAAAAGAAAATGGAATAAAAGAGAAAGAAAGGAGACTTCCACGTTGGAGTGAAGAGTGGTTAAAGGAAAATTAGAGAAATTGGTTGAAAAGTCAAAGAGTGAATGACCAATAGAAATAAAGGAAATAGGAAGTTGAAAAGTCAAAAAGGGCTAAGAACCAATAAGAATTTATTGAATGAAAAGTAAGTAAATTGTGTATAAAAAAATAAAAGTGAAAGAAAGGTTTAATAGGGGATGCAATCACGTTGAAATATATAACAAAGGAGAGTGGGGGATTATTTTGTAAATTGAAAATTAGGTGAGAAAGAAATTAAAAGTAGAAAAGCTTGTTTTATAAATTTGGTAAGGTAGATGGGTGAATGGCAAAAAGCCATCTTCTTTCCCCTTTCTCCCCTACGAAGACCAGCTCCATTGCTAGGGTTCTCCACCACATTTTTCTTCAATTTTTGCAAGGTTTTAAAGGTGAGTTTTCATGGGTTTTTAGTTGGATGCATGGTAGTATAAGTTTTTGGAGTTTTTGATGACTTTTGGTGAGGTTTAGTAAAGATTTGGAAACCCTAAAAAGGGGACTCCGAATTTTTATATTCTTGCTATGTGTTCTTCATATATTTGATGATTTAAACAATGGATATGATAGTTTAGGCTATTTTTGGAGTTAGATTAGCAAATTGGTGAAAGTTGTGTAAAAATCAGTTTTGGAATCAATGATACCCGATTCTGTTTTGCTGTGTTTGAGTTGGCCATAGTGTTTGGATGGTTAATTTGTTTGCTTTAATGGAAAGTAGACATGGAGAGGTTTACGGATTGAGGTAGAACGTTTAAATCCGATGAAAAATGACGAAGTTATGGCCGATTGAAGTTTGGGCTGTGAAAATGGGTGAACCTCGGGTTTTGGAAGTTTAAAAGCTTAGGATTAGTTAGTTGTTGCTTCTTTAGGGTTAATTATGGTTAATTATATGTTTATTAAGTGATTCTTCATTTATATGCTAGGTTAGTGAGCGAGGGATTTGTATACTCGGAGTAAACAACTACGATACGTGCGGGGAATCCAGGTAAGTAGTGGACGTGTATTTTTGTTGCCTTCGGGCCTACACCACGGAACGGTAGGGATTTTGTTACTTTGTTTTGTGTTGTGGTTAAGCATTTGTGTGTAGCACACATCATTATTTTTGAACTACGAACCACGAGTGTTGGTCATGGTTTTGGATGGTGAGTAGGGAACGCAATGTGATTAGAGTTAGAGTCCCCCCGGTCACGTTAGAATGACACTCGCGAGGGACTCCATGGGAGTTGCATTGTCGCATTAGGATGTTATTCGCAAGGGACTATGTGAGAGAATCGCCTTGTTGCGTTAGAATGACACTCGCGAAGGACTCCATGGGAGTTGTCCTGTCGCGTTAGGGTGTTATTCGCGAGGGACTATTTGAGAGAGTCTATAACGACCCCAGAGAGATAATCATATAATCCATAGCTTTCTTAATCATTTAATTCTTATTACTCACACATTATTCATTATTAATAATGTATTTTATTTTTTTTTGAAACATAATTAACTCAAGATGTTCATTACGCCAATTCACTAGGCCTCATTCGGCAAAGGAAAATATTACACTCTGCCGGCGGGCAGTTGCAATGTGTATCGGCTGGTGAAGGGAAAACTTAACCTTAGACTGCATCTACCGATAGAGGAATAAACCACATCTACCGGTCACTAGACGACAAAACCATGTTTACACCATCCAGTGAAGAAACTCTCTACATCATCCGATGAAATAAGGGGGGACATCATCCGATAACTAGACGACAAACTATATCTTGATAGCACTTTCATCATCCGATGGCTTAAACATTCTACATCTGCCGATCGCTAGACGACAAAATAGCACTTTCATCATCCGATGGCTTAAACATTCTACATCTACCGATCGCTAGACGACGAAATAACACTATCATCATCCGATGGTTTAAACATTCTACATCTGCTGATCGCTAGACGACAAAATAGCACTTTCATCATCCGATGGCTTAAACATTCTACATCTGCCGATCGCTAGACGACAAAATAGCACTATCATCATCCGATGGCTTAAACATTCTACATCTGCCGATCGCTAGACGACAAAATAGCACTTTCATCATCCGATGGCTTAAACATTCTACATCTGCCGATCGCTAGACGACAAAATAGCACTATCATCATCCGATGGCTTAAACATTCTACATCTGCCGATCGCTAGACGACAAAATAGCACTTTCATCATCCGATGGCTTAAACATTCTACGTCTGCCGATCGCTAGACGACAAAATAGCACTTTCATCAAGCTCAAGCATCCGACGGTTAACACTCTACATCTGCCGATGACTTCAGCGGAGATGGTCTTACTCCAGCTTCCATCATACGGCAGGAAAAACACTATAATCATCAAACAACTTCATCCAGTAGAAAATACCACAACTCACCCGAATTTTAACTTAGTAACTATAAACCTCAATGAGTAAGAATCATAAACTCATCCAAAATACGCATAGCGGTAGGCTTAAGCAAAACAAACCATTCACTAATCTTTAAACATTCTACATCTGCCGATCGCTAGACGACAAAATAGCACTTTCATCATCCGATGGCTTAAACATTCTACATCTGCCGATCGCTAGACGACAAAATAGCACTTTCATCATCCGATGGCTTAAACATTCTACATCTGCCGATCGCTAGACGACAAAATAGCACTTTCATCATCCGATGGCTTAAACATTCTACATCTGCCGATCGCTAGACGACAAAATAGCACTATCATCATCCGATGGCTTAAACATTCTACATCTGCCGATCGCTAGACGACAAAATAGCACTATCATCATCCGATGGCTTAAACATTCTACATCTGCCGATCGCTAGACGACAAAATAGCACTTTCATCATCCGATGGCTTAAACATTCTACATCTGCCGATCGCTAGACGACAAAATAGCACTATCATCATCCGATGGCTTAAACATTCTACATCTGCCGATCGCTAGACGACAAAATAGCACTATCATCATCCGATGGCTTAAACATTCTACATCATGTCATAGTCATGGATCATATTCATCATCATAGTCATGGATCATATTCATCATTCATAGTCATTGATCCTATATCATCATAGTCATTGCTCATAGTCATCATTCATAGTCATTGATCATACTCTTCATTTAAATTGTGTGGATTAAGAGAGAATTTATGCCGGTAAAGGGGGTTCGACAATGAGTTTGATCTTGGTCCCTACTGCGGGTCGTGTTCATATGTCCCTCTTTTGGACTGTGACATATGCCGAACCGCCCCCAACCCTCACTTAGTCCACGTTGCATCAGTTTTATCTTCTTACTTTATTCATGAGGAAAACATGCTCTTAAAACATTTTCATGTGCATAAAATAGTCATGATGCATGTACATGGAAATTCCTAAATCATCGAGCTACAGACAGAGCACTATCCAACATAAAACCTTAACATTGAACTAATCATCAACATAAATACTAGACAGTAACATAAGGGAACTACTAATCATCGTATGAGTTTCTACCTAACATCCTTTGATGTAGGGTTCTAATGACCGAGAAACCTGTACATTCACTTACCTGGTCTCCTTAGCAATTTGAGCTCCTTTCTCTTCAAACTTCTTCACCTAAAACATTTACATTGCAGTAGTTAAAACAAAATCCTATTAGTTCTAATCACAAGTCATCCTAGGATCTACTAGCTATAGTCACTCCCGAATCCTTAGTATAGTTTCTCTGTGCAGTTTGAAATCCAAAACCCAAAACAGACAGATTCGATTAGCGATAGTTCAGTGTTGGTTGTTTGATGTCCAAAATCGATTCGGAATGGCATTACCACTTTCAGATTTTAAAATACCCTTACTAATACACGGCCATTGAAGAACCCAGAGCTTCAACACATAGTAGAAAACATAGCTTAACGACTAAAAGATAGCTACATTGCCAAACTCGTACCTCGAGCACAAAGTAGCCGAGAAGCAGCAAGAAAATCGGTCGTCGAAAGAGGGATTTCCAGCTGACAGAGAGCGAGAGCTCGGGAGAGAAGAAATCGCCGAGAGTAGAAGGTGTCGGCTATAGTGGTTTAAATGAGGTTTGAACCCTTTCCATTTTCTTTAAATACCGGTCTCAAACCTCTATTATTACAACTTTGCCACTCAACCTAGTTTAAAACCACATGTAATTAATTAAGCTTGGCATAAAATTCTAAACCGTGAAGATTGAATAATCATGGCCGCTAATTCAGTTAGGGAGTCACCTGGTTGAAGTTGTCGAGTGTTACATCCACCCCTCCTTAAACAAAATTTTTGTCCCCGAAAATTGATTAAGCGAAGAGTTCTGGATATTTGTCCATCATGTCCTGCCGTCTTTCCCATGTGGCTTCCTCAATACCATGATTCATCCATAAAACTTTCACAAGGGGAATTTCCTTATTCCTCAGAGTTTTCACTGCAGATTCCAAAATTCGTACTGGCTTCTCTTCATACATTAGTGTCGGCTCAATCTCAAAATCCACTGGTTTAACAACTTGAGTAGGGTCCCGTATGCATTTTCTTAACATCGACACATGGAAGACATTATGAATCCTTTCCAATGATGGAGGCAATTGCAATCTATAAGCCGTACTGCCAATCCTTTCTAAGATGGGGAATGGTCCAATAAACCGTGGGTTTAGCTTTCCTTTCTTACCAAATCTTAAAACTCCTTTAAATATGAAGTCCTCAGGAAAACTTCATCACCAACAGAAAACTCAAGGTCTCTTCTCCTCTGGTCTGCGTAACTCTTCTGTCGACTCTGTGCAGTTATCATTCTTTTCCTAATAGTGGCAATCTTGTCCGACATCTGTTGCAAAATCTCGGGACCTAGGAGTTTTGCTTCACCAACCTCATCCCAATACAGAGGTGATCTACATTTCCTGCCATACAGTGCTTCATAAGGTGTCATACCAATGGTGGACTGATAACTGTTATTGTAGGAGAACTCAATCAAAGGTAAGTATTGGCTCCAAGATGACTGGAAATCTAGTACACACGCCCTCAGCATATCTTCAAGTATCTGAATAGTCCTCTCAGATTGACCATCTGTCTGTGGGTGAAAGGTAGTGTTGAAGGATAACCTCGTACCAAGTGTGCCTTGTAGACCTTTCCAAAACCGTGAGGTGAACCTAGGGTCACGATCAGATACAATAGATACAGGAATTCCATGCAGTCTAACGATTTCTTGTACATAAAGGTCAGTAAGCTGGTTCATCGTGTAGGTTGTCTTTACAGGTAAGAAATGGGCTGATTTCGTCAGTCTATCAATCACAACCCAAATACTATCATGTCCCTTAGTTGTCTTAGATAATCCTACAACGAAATTCATAGCTATGTGTTCCCACTTCCATTCTGGAATAGGTAAAGGCTGAAGGGTACCTCCTGGACGCTGGTGCTCGGCTTTAACTTGCTGGCATTTAGGCAAGACTCCACATACATAGCAACATCCTTTTTAAGTTTGGCCACCAGTAGAGTAACCTCAGGTCTCGATACATCTTGGTGCTGCCAGGATGTACAGAAAAGGGAGACAAATGTGCCTCGGCCAAGATTAACTTACGTAATCCCTCATCATTAGAGACATACCACCGATTCCTAAACCTCAGAATTCCATCTTTGGAAAGACTAAACTCGGAGGTGGTGTCCTTCAATCTGCTCATTATACTGATATTCTCCTCTGAATTCCTCTGTTGTGCCTCTTTGATACTTTCCAAAACCGTTGGTTGAATGGTCAATTCGGCAAGTAAGGCTGATAACTTTGGTACTATATCCAATTCAAATCTCTGTATTTCTGTCCTCAGTGGTATAGACATGGTTGACATTACGGGTTGCATTGTTGTTAACATCCTGCTCAAAGTGTCAGCCACAGAGTTAGCCTTACCCGGGTGGTACCTAATCTCAAAGTCATAATCCTTAACGAATTCCAACCAACGTCTCTGTCTCATGTTCAATTCCTTTTGTGTAAAGAGGTACTTCAGACTTTTATGGTCAGAAAATACCTCGCACTGTTGTCCATACAAATAGTGTCTCCACACCTTCAAGGCAAAAACAACAGCAGTTAATTCTAAATCATGGATGAGATAGTTCTGTTCATAACTCTTTAGCTGCCTAGAGGCATATGCTACAACTTTACCCTCTTGCATCAAAACACAGCCCAAACCAACTTTAGAGGCATCACAGTATACGCTAAACTTTCCTCCTTCGGTTGGAAGAGTTAGAACAGGGGCTGTTGTCAACTTCAATTTCAATGTTTGGAAGCTATCCTCACAAGCTTTGGTCCAAGAATACTTATTGTCCTTCTTTGTCAGATTCGTCAGAGGCTTAGCTATTAAGGAAAATCCTTTGATGAACTTCCTGTAATAGCCTACCAATCCAAGTAAACTGCGGACTTCACTAGCGTTCTTCGGTTGTGGCCAATCCTTTACTGCCTGAATTTTGGTCGGGTCTACAGATATGCCATTAGCAGCAACTACATGGCCAAGAAAATTAACCTTGTTCAACCAAAACTCACACTTGGACAACTTGGCATAAAGTTGGTGCTTCTTTAATGTCGTCAAAACTACACTTAAATGCTCTGCATGGTTAGCTTCAGTCTGTGAGTATATCAAGATATCATCTATGAATACAATTACAAACTTGTCCAAATACTCACGAAACACTCAATTCATTAAGTCCATAAAGGCTGCAGGTGCATTTGTCAGCCCAAACGACATTACAAGGAATTCATAATGTCCATAACGGGTCCTGAAGGCAGTCTTAGGTATATCACTCTCCTTAACTTTCAGTTGATAGTACCCCGAACGCAAATCAATCTTTGAAAACACTTTAGCTCATTGCAATTGGTCAAACAAGTCATCAATACGGGGCAAGGGGTATTTATTCTTAATAGTTAACTTATTTAGCTCTCTATAGTATATGCATATTCTGAGGGAACCATCTTTCTTTTTAACGAATAAGACAGGTGCACCCCAAGGAAAGCTGCTAGGGCGGATAAATCCTTTGTCTACTAATTCCTGCAGTTGGATTTTTAACTCCTTCAACTCAACAGGAGCCATGCGATATGGGTTCTTAGACACCGGTAAGGCCTCAGGGTACGTATCTATTACAAACTCTATTTCTCTATCAGGTGGTAAACCAGGCAAATCATCCAAAAATGCCTCAGCGAACTCTCGGACTATGGGAATATCCTGAAATTCCATTCTATCCTTCATCCGAACATCCATTACACTGGTCAGGTAACTCTCACATCCATTTTTCAATAATCGATAGATCTCTAAGGAGGATATAATCGGCATTTTACTTATCTTAGGGATAACTTGGAAGGAATAATGATCACCATTTGGGGGTCGAAAATCCACCAACCCAGATCTACAGCTTATTGTGGCATAATGCCTGAATAACCAATCCATTCCTAATATCACCTCATACCTTTTCATGTCAATTACAATCAGTTCTACATATAGTTTCTTACCTCCTAAGGACACAACATCACCTTTAACAACCTGTTCAGAATGTAGGGACTTTCCTGATGGTAACATAACATTATATGGTCTTTCGGCTGGTAAAAGTTCTAAGTTGTGATTGCATACAAACAAGGTTGATATAAACGAGTGCGTGGCTCCCGTATCTATAAGTGTGTAAGCAGTAAAACCACAGATCATAATGGTACCTGTTATAACTGTATGCGGCATTGTGTCCTCATCCTCCATCATAGCATAAACTCTAGGTGCTATCCTTGCACGGTTCGGATCTGGCGGCATGGGGCAGTCTCTGACTATATGTCCAACCTTTTCACATCTGAAAGAGCGGCCAGAACGCAACTTGCATTCGCCGGGATGGTCTTCTGACAGGTGGGGCATAGAGGGGCCATTGGTCGCTTCCCTTTTCCCTGATCTTCATTTGGATTGAAGGGTCTCTTTATACCTTGTTGTTGTTGTTGTGGTCCCCTGTTCTGCTGCGGCTGCCATCCTTTATTCTGACGTGGCGGCGGCTGAGTTTCCTTCGTGAATTTTCTTGGCTGCTCACGCTGTGCATATGCAGTCATTTCAGCCTCTTCCAGCTCCAAGGCCTTAGCCGTCATTTCACCATAAGGTACATTGTGTATCCAAGCAGTCTTTACATTCATGTACAAACTCGGCTTCAGTCCTTGAACAAATTGGTAAATCCTGTTCTCATCATCCTCAATCATTCGGGGAGCAAACCGTGATAAAGCATCAAATTTGCATATGTAATCCGTCACAGAGCCAGTTTGTCGTAGGTTCATGAACTCTTTCTTCTTGTTGGCCCGAACAGTCCTATTGAAGTACTTGTCAAAGAAGGCAGTCTTAAACATTTCCCAGGTCATAGCTCCTGCATTAGCGGTGTTCTGGATTTAATCCCACCAATGCCTTGCTCCCAATTCCAAATGAAAGACAGCATACGTGACCTTATCTCCTTCGTCAACCTTTGCATACTTAAACATGTCATCTATCTTTCGAACCCATTCCTCAGCATAAATAGGATCTGAAACATGTCCATTAAATACTGGGGGTCGAAGCCGGTGGAAACGCTTGCCTCCGTGATCATGAGTTGCATTAGTACTTGAGTTGCCTTGTTCCTCTCTAGCAGTCATCAGCTGTTCGATCTGGTGAGATTGGCGCATGACCAATTCTGTCAACTGTGCATTGGCATTGCTATCCTCATTGGTCTCTCTCTGCTGACCTCTAACCATTTTGGGATTCCTAGACAGATAATTATAGATACATCTTAACTTAATGACATTTACTGAAATCATAAATACTTACAGTTGCCGGAGTGTGCTCATGCAACAGTCAGTGCTGGAAGGCAGTCTGCAGAATCAGTTTTAGAACCCGATTTTGCTCTGATACCATAATTGTAACGACCCCAGAGAGATCGTCACATAATCCATAGCTTTCTTAATCATTTAATTCTTATTACTCACACATTATTCATTATTAATAATGTATTTTTTTTTTTTGAAACATAATTTAACTCAAGATGTCATACGCAATTCACTAGGCCTCATTCGGCAAAGGAAAACATTACACATCTGCCGGCGGGCAGTGCAATGTGTATCGGCTGGTGAAGGGAAACTGAAACCTTTAGACTGCATCTACCGATAGAATAAACCACATCTACCGGTCACTAGACGACAAAACCATGTTTACACCATCCGGTGAAGAAACTCTCTACATCATCCGATGAAATAAGGGGGGACATCATCCGGTAACTAGACGACAAACTATACTTACATCTTCCGATAGCTTAAACACTCTACATCTACCGATCGCTAGACGACGAAATAGCACTATCATCATCCGATGGCTTAAACATTCTACATCTGCCGATCGCTAGACGACAAAATAGCACTTTCATCATCCGATGGCTTAAACATTCTACATCTGCTGATCGCTAGACGACAAAATAGCACTTCATCATCCGATGGCTTAAACATTCTAATCTGCCGATCGCTAGACAAAAATAGCACTATCATATCCGATGGCTTAAACATTCTACATCTGCCGATCGCTAGACGACAAAATAGCACTTTCATCATCCGATGGCTTAAACATTCTACATCTGCCGATCGCTAGACGACAAAATAGCACTTTCATCATCCGATGGCTTAAACATTCTACATCTGCCGTCGCTAGACGACAAAATAGCACTTCATCATCCTATGGCTTAAACATTCTACATCTGCTGATCGCTAGACGACAAAATAGCACTTTCATCATCCGATGGCTTAAACATTCTACATCTGCCGATCGCTAGACGACAAAATAGCACTATCATCATCCGATGGCTTAAACATTCTACATCTGCCGATCGCTAGACGACAAAATAGCACTATCATCATCCGATGGCTTAAACATTCTACATCTGCCGATCGCTAGACGACAAAATAGCACTATCATCATCCGATGGCTTAAACATTCTACATCTGCCGATCGCTAGACGACAAAATAGCACTATCATCATCCGATGGCTTAAACATTCTACATCTGCCGATCGCTAGACGACAAAATAGCACTTTCATCATCCGATGGCTTAAACATTCTACATCTGCCGATCGCTAGACGACAAAATAGCACTTTCATCATCCGATGGCTTAAACATTCTACATCTGCCGATCGCTAGACGACAAAATAGCACTTTCATCATCCGATGGCTTAAACATTCTACATCTGCCGATCGCTAGACGACAAAATAGCACTATCATCATCCGATGGCTTAAACATTCTACATCTGCCGATCGCTAGACGACAAAATAGCACTTTCATCATCCGATGGCTTAAACATCATCTCTGGACTGGAAATCCTCACCTGTTAGCTCTTCACCTACATCAGGGGTTAACTAAAGCCAATGCTTAGTAAGGATGCCCTCTAAATGGATGCTGAATGTTATAATTCGGTGAAAATCACATGCTCATACTCTTTTCTTGTACATATCTTTGCTCGTAATCATCATTCATAGTCATGGATCATATTCATCATTCATAGTCATGGATCATATTCATCATTCATAGTCATTGATCATATTCATCATTCATAGTCATTGATCATACTCTTCATTTAAGTTGTGTGGATTAAGAGAGGATTTGTGCCGGTAAAGGGGGTTCGACAGTGAGTTTGATCTTGGTCCCTACTGCGGGTCGTGTTCATATGTCCCTCTTTTGGACTGTGACATATGCCGAACCGCCCCAACCCTCACTTAGTCCACGTTGCATCAGTTTTATCTTCTTACTTTATTCATGAGGAAAACATGCTCTTAAAACATTTTCATGTGTATAAAATAGTCATGATGCATGTACATGGAAATTCCTAAATCATCGAGCTACAGACAGAGTACTATCCAACATAAAACCTTAACATTGAACTAATCATCAACATAGATACTAGACAGTAACATAAGGGAACTACTAATCATCGTATGAGTTTCTATCTAACATCCTTTGATGTAGGGTCCTAATGACCGAGAAACCTGTACATTCACTTACCTGGTCTCCTTTGCAATTTGAGCTCCTTTCTCTTCAAACTTCTTCACCTAAAACATTTACATTGCAGTAGTTAAAACAAAATCCTATTAGTTCTAATCACAAGTTATCCTAGGATCTACTAGCTATAGTCACTCCCGAATCCTTAGTATAGTTTCTCTGTGCAGTTTGAAATCCAAAACCCAAAACAGACAGATTCGATTAGCGATAGTTCATGGTTGGTTGTTTAATGTCCAAAATCGATTCGGAATGACATTACCACTTTCAGATTTTAAAATACCCTTACTAATACACGGCCATTGAAGAACCCAGGGCTTCAACACATAGCAGAAAACATAGCTTAACGACTAAAAGATAGCTACATTGCCAAACTCGTACCTCGAGCACAAAGTAGCTGAGAAGCAGCAAGAAAACCGGTCGTCGAAAGAGGGATTTCCAGCTGACAGAGAGCGAGAGCTCGGGAGAGAAGAAATCGCCGAGAGTAAAAGGTGTCGGCTACAGTGGTTTAAATGAGGTTTGAACCCTTTCCATTTTCTTTAAATACCGGTCTCAAACCTCTATTATTATAACTTTGCCACTCAACCTAGTTTAAAACCACATGTAATTAATTAAGCTTGGCATAAAATTCTAAATCGTGAAGATTGAATAATCACGGCCACTAATTCAGTTAGGGAGTCACCTGGTTGAAGTTGTCGGGTGTTACAGAGTCGCCCAGTCGCCTTAGAGTGACACCTGCGAAGGACTTCGTGTGAGTTGTCTATTCGCGTTATGGTGGCACCTGCGAGGGACTATAGTGGAGTCTCCAGTCGCGTTAGAGTGACACTTGCGAGGGACTCCAAGGGAGTCGCGTTAGGGTGGCACTTGCGAGGCACTTTGTGAGAGTCGGACACCTGCGTGGGACTCCGTTGGAGTCGCCCAGACGCGTTATGGTGGCACCTGCGAGGGACTCTAATGGAGTCGCTTAGCCGCGTGAAGGTGCGAGGTTAGCACTGGTGAGGGGTTCTATGATAGAACAATGCAAAAAAAACAAAACGAGAACAACAGAGCGAGTAGAAACTGTATGTGTTAGGGTTGTGTGAGGATTGTGTGTGCTTTGTGCATATTAATATTTGTTATCCCCTACTTGCTAAGCGTAAGCTTACGTGTGTGTGTGTTTTGTGGTGTAGGTGACGACTGAGTTACAGGTGAGAACTATTTGAAAAGCTAGGATTGGGATGCAGTCGTTGATGTATGCGGTATGCCGGTGCAGGCAGTTGTCGAGGCGCCTCGACCATGGTCTTCGGAAGGTGGGGAGGATTTGTATTTTTGGTAGTTTTATGGACTTGTGTTTGTGTGATATATGGTGTTAAATAACTTTTGTAAAAAAATGCTTTGGAACTGTTTGAATATGTTTTATAAACTGTTTGATTTCTAGGATTTTGGTTTTAGAAAATTTTAGGCGTTATGCCGCTCGTTTTAGTTTGAAAATAAATAACGTCGGGTTTACGTTCTTTATTTTTTCATTATCCGTTTTAAGTTGGTTTTCCAAGATTTTTATGGGACAAGGAGTCGAGGGTGTTGGGAATGTGTGGGTAAATTTTTAGGTGATTTAGAAGTGTTTAGCTTGGAGAAAATTGAAGAAAAGTGGAAAAAAGTGAAAAAATGGAAAAAATGGGTATTTTTGGCCGAAGAAACCTGAGAGGGCCCGATCGATCGGCCCTCAGCGCCGATTGATTGGCCACGGGTGCTCACGGAGCGCGCGCGCGGCGCGCTGCAGCAGAGCGTGCGGCGCCCAGCACACCTGACTTTCGTTTTTTTTATTATTTTTTCTATTTCCAAAATATTTTGACCCGATTTTTTCCTGCATATTTTAAACGTATTTTTGTCACGTTTTTCGACATTTTTTGAGGGTTTGAAAAACCCAAAAACCGAGTCAAAAAATTATTTTAAACGTCGTTTTAAACGTGGTTTGAGTTAGCAAAGTAGCGCACCGAGCCGGGGCGGGTTCGGGGGCGTTACAGAAAATATGAGAAGAGAAAAACAGAAGCCCAGGCGATCGATCGGCTGAAGCGGGATTCTATGGAAAACAGAAAGAATCCCAACCGTTTGGCTATTTTAATTAATTTAATCTGTTTTTAATCTCAGCCGTTGAAGATGATTGTAGTCTTCAGATTTGTGGACTTCAAATTAATTAAAAATTAGGTTAATTAGCTATAGGGAGGAGAATCAGGGGGGAAGAGAGAGACATTCGGAGGCGAGACAAAAGATATTCATTCAGGGCAGCCCTAGCGAGAGACAAAGAAGGAGGCAAGCGAGACGGATACCGGAACTGAGCAAGAGCGTCTGGAACTGGATTTCAGCATAGTTTTTCTTTCCCTTTCTTCTTTGCAACTATGAACCCCTTTATTATTATTGTTTCTCTTCACTCTAATATGAACTAATTTCCTTTTCTATGGCTACGATGTAACCTGATTATGAATATTTAGTATTTTCTTGAATTCAAATTGTTGATTTTCTGTTTTAGTATTGTGTTGAGTATTTTATTCTACTCTTAATGCTTGCGATTGTCTGATCAACAATAGCACGTTCTTAATGTATTTAATTGATTTTTAGGGTTTGAGACCGAGAGGTGATAACCCGTTAGTTGGATAAGTTTGTCATTGCTCGATAGAGATTGATAAATATTTTTGTGAAATTGCCATCAACACATAGATATAGAAATTAATATTTTGGATTAGGAAAACTAAATAGGATTAATTTAGGTGAAATCGGAAACCCTAGAGCTTTCTTATTATATTTTTTTAAACTAATTTAATTTCTGCTTTTTAATTAAATTACTTTATTTTGTTATTTTAAATTCAAACTTATCAAAATCGTGTATTCATTATAAACTAGAATTAATTTAGTTTGATCATTAATTAAAAAGTCCTCGTGGGTTCGACACTCTATTTATCACTTTATTACTTGCTGCGACTCGTACACTTGCGAAATATTTTTCACAACAAGTTTTTGTGCCTTACCAAATACCGTTTTCTCCCTTTAATCCCTATTTTTCTTTGATTATCTCTTTGATGATATAGAGATTGAGAATTAGTGAGTGATTGATCGTTCGATTGATTCCTTAAATCATCAAATCGAATCCTTAACCAAGAGAGCACTATTGTTTCTTGTTAGAACGAAGAAGACAACCTTACAAAGGTAACTCTCCATACATACCCTTTCATTTATACTCTTTCATTCATGTCTCTTCAATCACACATCTTCAATTATAGTTTATATAACTTTATAAGATTAAGGAGAGAGAATTAAAACCCAATTAATTTTATTTCCTTTACGCTTAACAATTATCACATTAAGCATGTTAACATAAAGTCAATATCACTATAATTTACATGAGGCACAAATAGATTATTAAAATAATCTAACAATCTCCTACTTGGCTCATGTTGTAAAATCTAGATGATCTCAATACCTTTCAATTTAATCCGGTTCGGATTAAATCCATCACAACTTGTAATTCACAAATAAATAGTGTACCATAATGTGAATTAACCAAGTTACCTTTCATAATGAATTGAAAAATTGAATCATAGCAGACACAAGTCATTGACAACATGATTCTTTTCATGTATGACTAATTTCTCAATCCGCTATAACTTTAATTGAAGAAACACTATAACCTTCCACTTTAAATTTCATAAAGTATCACATGTTATTTGAAAACAACAATTGTATACACCATAATACAAATAACATCAAACATACAAAAAAATATCCATAATGAATTCAAAAGTGTTCACATAATACAAGTTACACTATCATAATCACATTAGTAAGGTCTTGTCACCTAAACCCATCATTTTAACATGTTCTTTAAAGGTCTTGGGTGGCAATCCTTTAGTTAATGGATCCGCTATCATTAAACAAATACTAATGTGTTCAATGCACACCTTTTGTTTTTGTATTTCTTCTTTGACTGCCAAATACTTCAATTCCATATGTTTTGCTCCTTTCGAGTATTTGTCATTCTTTGAGAAGAATACAGCTGTGGAATTGTCATAATAAATCCTTAGCGGTCTATCTATACTTTCGACTATACTTAGACCCAAGGTTAAGTTTCGCAACCACAACGCATGAATAGTGGCCTCAAAGCATGCCACAAATTCTGCCTCTATGGTAGAAGTAGCGATCGAAGATTGGTTTCCACTTCTCCAAGATATGGCTCCTTCAACTAATAAGAACACGTAACCGAATGTAGATTTCCTTGAGTCTGCACATCAGGCATAGTCTGAATTCGGGTATCTAATAACCTCAAGTTTATTGGACTTTCTATACATGAGCATGCAGTCATTTGTTCCTTGCAAGTACCTAAGTACTTTCTTTGCAGCTTTCCAGTGATCCATTCTTGGATTACTTTGATATCGCCCTAACATCCCTACTGCAAAACTTATGTTGGGTCGAGTACATGTTTGAGCATACATTAAGCTCCCAACAGCTGATGTATATGGAATAGATTCCATTTCCTTTCTTTCCAAATCATTTTTCGGACATTGCATTTGACTGAATTTGTCCCCTTTCTGAATTGGAACTACACCAGCAGAGCATTTTTTCATTCTGAATCTCTCTAAATTTTTATCGATATATTCTTTCTGAGACAATCCTAGTAATCTTTGTTGTCTATTACAGAATATTTCTATTCCAATTACATAGGATACCTCACCCATATCTTTCATTTCAAAATTTTTAGAGAGAAACTCTTTTATATCATGTAACATTCATTTATTGATAGAAACTAGAAGAATGTCATCAACATATAGGACTAATATGCTAAACTTGCTCCCACTAACCTTCATATAGATACAACGATCAACAGTGTTTTTTATAAAACCGTACGACGTAATGGTATCATTAAACTTAATATACCATTGTCTAGAAGCTTGTTTTAGTCCATATATTGACTTCTTCAATCTACACACTAACCTTTCATTTCCCGGAAGTGAGAATCCTTCCGGTTGATCCATATACATTTCTTCCTCTAAGTCTCTATTCAGAAAGGTGGTCTTTACATTCGTTTGGTGAAACTCTAAATCATAATGAGCTACCAAAGCCATAACAATTCTTAAGAAATCTTTTTTTGAAACTGGAGAGAAGGTTTCCTTATGGTCAATACTATCTTTCTAAGTGTAACCTTTGGCGATAAGTCTGGCTTTATACCTTTTGATATTACCTTTCGAATCGCGTTTGGTTTTGTAAACCCATTTACAACCGATTCGTTTAAAACCTCCAGGTAACTCTACAAGTTCCCAGACTTTATTATCATCCTTCGATTTTAACTCTTCTTTCATGGCATTCAACCATTTTTCAGAATTTGGACATTCCATGGCTTTTATGAATGAGTTTGGATCCTTATCATTGCTCAAGTCACATTCATCTTCAAGTGAATAGATCACGTAATCATTAGGAATTGCAGGTCTTCTTGTCCTTACTAACCTTCGCAACTCTTGTGATTGTTCACTAATGACTTGTATACCATCATTATGCTCATCATTGACTTGATCAATTTCTGTGGTTTGAATATTCACTCATTGTTCCGGTATGTTGTTAGACTGTGATACAACAAGAGGAACAATAACTTGATGAGAATCTTCAGGTGTAATTTCCTCCACCCGATTCTCATGAATATTCACCTTTCGTGATTCATCACTCCCACTGATCTGACCATTCTCAATGAATCAAGTATTTCCAGACTCTACTATCCTCTTAGTATGGTTTGGACAATAAAAAATGTACCCTTCTGATTTTTTCGGGTAGCCGATGAAGTAACCACTAATGGTTCTTGCATCGAGCTTCTTTTCATGTGGATTGTATATCCGTACTTCTACTCAACAACCCCAAACATGGAGATGTCTTAAACTAGGTTTCCTTCCCGTCCACAGTTCATAAGGGGTCTTAGGAACTGCATTACTAGGAACCATATTCAATAGATATACAGCGGTCTTTAAACCATGCATCTACAACGATAAAGATACATTACTTTTATTTACCATACTCCTAACCATTTCCATTAGCGTACGATTCCGCCTTTCAGCTACACTATTTGTTGTGGCGTACCAGACATTGTATACTGTGCACAAATACCTCGACTTTTGAGAAACCTTGCAAATGGACCTTTACATTGTCCACTTTCATCGAATTTTTCGTAATATTCACCATCTCTATAAGACCTCACAACATTTACTTTTCTATCTAACTGTCATTCCACCTCATTTATGAACGCTTCTAAAACGTTTACAGATTGAGACTTTTCATGCAGTAGATACAAATAACCATAACATGAATAATCATCAATAAATATGATGAAATACCTTTCACCATTCCAAAACGGAGCATCGAATGAACCACATATGTTAGTGTGTATCAATTATAACAGTCCATTACTTCTTGTGCCCTTAATTTTAGATATGTGTGTAGTTTGCTTACTTTTGATACAATCTATACACACATCTCAGTCATTAAAATCTAATTGGAGTAAAATATCACATTTCATTAACCTCATTATCCTTTTTTTAGATATATGACCTAATATTTGATGCCACAAGAAATCTGAACTCTCATTAAGTGCACTATGTTTAACACCAACACCATTGTCAACATGAAACAGAGATTCTATAAATTTAACATTGAGATTGAATCTATACAAACCATCTAATAAAATACTAGAACCATAATAGTATTTTTGTTTGTACAATATAAATAAACAATTCTCAATCTCAAAATTAAAACCTTTACAATTCAACTTAGAAACAGAAACTAAATTCCTAGCACATTCAGGAACATAGAGACACTTTTCAAGATCCAAATGACAACCAGTATTCAGAGGCAGATAACGGTGTGCCACCCATTTTGCAGTAACGTGTCTATTCTCAATTATTCTCGCACAACTGTGAGTATTAACCAAAGACTTTATTCGATAGGTCAGCTCATCTTGCTTCTACGAGGCATGCAAACGCCACTCACACCCTTCTGAACACTTAGCCATCAATCGGCTCTTTTCACTTTTAGTGAATACTATCCATAATCCATGTTTTATAGAATAATCTTTTATTTCGTCTTTCAGATCTCTTAAAGATGCACATTCTCTAGTCACAAAAAATTTCATATGAATTTCTTCCCTTACCTGAATGCTTTCAACCACATCATCATCCGAGATAACCGGTGTTCGAAGTTGATCGTCTAAAGTTCTAGATGTCGAACACACATGTATTTGTTCATTTTCAATTGAGCCATCATCACCATATGCAGGAGTCTCGTCCGAATGCCAATTCATTTCAATATCACTATCTACTTCTTCGTCTAATTCAAACCATCTATTTGGATCATAATCCATCGTACTTGCTAAAATAGAGAAAATTCGTCTACGCAAAGAAAAATTTTGTGAGAAACTTCAAAGAATGGATGGCCGAGCTCCTTAAATAATAAAGGAGTTTAGCCCCCCGATATATAGACGTGGCCCTTGCGTCTTGTAAAATTATTAATGTGGGGGGCCGCTAATCGGATGCGGCCCCCTGATATCCCATCACAGATCAATAATTGACTGTGGATGGGATATCGGGGGGCCGCGAATCTGAAATGGCCCACCGCGTCCCATCCTTAGATCAATTATTGATCTGCGTATGGGATATCAGGGGGCCACGAATCTGATATGGCCCCCTGCGTTCCATCCACAGATCAATAAGCCGCGACTCTAATATGGCCCTTCGTGTCCCATCCACAGATCAATTATTGATCTGTAGATAGGAGTTCGGGGGGTCACGAATCTCATGTTCTCCCCCGCATTCCCAGGCCCCCGCGTTCCATCCACAGATAAATAAGCCGCGACTCTAATATGGCCCTTCGTGTCCCATCCACAGATCAATTATTGATCTGTAGATAGGAGTTCGGGGGGTCACGAATCTCATGTTCTCCCCCGCATTCCCATCCACATATCAATTATTGATATGTGGATGGACTTTCAGAGGGCCGAGTGAGAATTGCGCCCCGCCGCAATAAACCGAGGGGCCAAGTTGGAAATTTGGCCCCCCGCATTAAATTTTTTACAAAAAGCGAGGGGCCTAGTCTGATTTGCGGCTCCCCGAGGTCGGTTCATGTGCATTGCACGTGCTAGGGTGATCCAGTCCCTCCGCGTTCAAACCTTGTGTGATGCGGCGAGCCGAAGACGTGGAGTGGCCTCCCAAATTGTTTCACGTGCAGCGCATGTGCGAGAGAGCCAGAGCCCCCCGCATCTTCCCCCGTGGGATGCGGGGGGCCGAGATTTTAAGTCGGCCCCCCCGAATTACAATTTGAGGGGCATGAGGCTTTCTGCTAGGATTTTTTTATGACAATTTTTTATAGTTCGAGATTTTGACTGCAGGGACTTTTTGTTTAGGCATTTTTTCGATAAATACTCATACTTCAGGGGGTATTTTAGAATTTACCCTAAATATTATATGGAAGCCAGTGTATCAACATCACGAGAAACAACCCAGAAAAACAGAGAGCGAGGGCGAGGGGGAGAGAGCTCATAGTCGATGGAGCTCTTCGCCGATGGGGGGCAAGGGCGCACAGAGCAGAACAGATTCCCTGCGACGTCGGAGAATTGTTTTTCTGCAAACATGCTAATGAAAAGGTAGAGAGCGAGGGAAGGAGAGAGAAAGAGAGCGAGAGGAGGGGCATATCGGGTAGTAAAATAAGACACATGACGAAAATGTAACATTTTAACAAAAAATGGCACGGTAGGGGTGAATTGTCCATTATCCATACATTACGGTTGTTTTTTGCCATTATCGAAGTTTACGGTGAAAATTGTTATTTTCACAATAGTTTGAGGGCCAAATTACACTTTTATCTTTTTAATTTCTCACAGTTAAGTAGTTGTAATTCCATTTTAAAATTATTTTTCGATAAATTTTTTTCGATAAACTTAATAAAATATGTAATGTAGTCGTATGTTTATTTCATGAAGTTCAAAAAAATATCTTATAATTATTGACAGAAAATTTTAATTTTTCAACTTAACACTTTTTAACAATCAACCAAACTGAACTAGGTCATAAAAAGTGATTAGCCGAACATATATTTTTATTTTTGGGCTCGTTCATGATGATGTAGATAAATAAAGACGCGTTATATTTTTCGTTAAATTTACCGCTAAAAAATTGACTTGAACATTCTTTAGAAACAAAATTGAAATACAAATACTTAATTGAATAAGTAAATACCAAATCAAATTAAACTATAAACTATAAAGAACAGTAGTGTATTAAACCTATTTTTTCAAATAATTAAATTTTAAAATCAATACATTGATTTATTTAACAATTTTGAAGAATTTCATACAAAAAAAAAATTAATTAACTTTAGATTAAATTTAGATTAATTAATGCTAGTTTTTTAATTAACGAGTAAGGACAAATGATTATGCGGCGCCTCGAGAAATCCAACTTACATGCGTCACATTAATCATAGCTGTGGCTTAATTAATCTGATTAGTTTATTAACTACATTTAAATATTATGAGGGGAGGGGAAGCGGAGAGTGTGCTTTTCCACCCAAATCTAACATCTTTCCCCCCATCCTCTCTCTCTCCGTCTCCGATGTCTCTCTGCTCTGCTGAGTGAAGATGGAGTCGCTGAGGTCCTGACCTGCTTTTCTGCTACCTTGAGATCTTGATCTCCACCTCCGCTTTACTCTCCTTCTTTTGTAGTACACCTCGTATTGTAATGGACGTCGCTAGATCTCTGCTTCTACTCCTAACGGCGTTACTCATCGTCCACTGCTCTGCGTCGACGATGTTCTCGTCCAAGCTCATTCACAGGTTCTCGGAGGAAATGAAGTCGTTTAGAGCAGTCAGGAGACAGAATGGGAGCTGGCCGGAGCCTCGAAGCTTGGAGTATTACCAGTTGCTTGTGAGCAGTGACTTTCAGAGGCAGAAGCTAAAGGTCAGTTCGCAGTTTCAGCTGCTTTTCCTGTCAGAAGGAAGCCAAGCAATGTCGTTTGGAAATGACTTCGGCTGGTGCGTTTCTTTTCCTCGATCTTCGTTGCCTTTTCTATTTTCCATATCATTGTTTGAGAAATTTTTACAGAATTGTTTCTTTTTTTTTTTTTTTGCATGTATTTGACGAGTTTTTGCTATTCACTTGGTTAGGTTACATTACACTTGGATTAATATTGGAACTCCCAATGTTTCATTTCTTGTTGCATTGGACGCTGGAAGTGATTTACTCTGGGTTCCTTGTAATTGCATACAATGCGCTCCACTATCCGCCAGTTATTATAGTAGTCTGGTATGCTATTGCTTACCTTAAATAAACCTTTAGGATTTAATGCATAGCATTCTAATTGTTATTGTTTCTCGCCGAATATCCAATTATACTTGTGATGCATATTGGGTTTCTTTCAGATAGTATATGAACTGTATGTTTATGATGAACTAGAATTCAACAGATTCTGAATAGAGAAATAAAACATACAGATTCTTTAATTCCTTCATAAAACCACAAGCATCCTGAGCAAACACACTCCCGAAACACCAATAAAAAAATGATAATGGAACCACACTAGATGGAAAATAAACGGAACACGGAACATTACAATTTCGGCAAAACACCGGCTCCGAAATTACCTCGAAATAACTCTCGGAACTAAACCACTCTTGGCAGTATTAGCTGTTGAAAATATTCAATGTCCCCTTTCCCACACTACATGCATTCTTTATAGCCCATTAGCATCAACACCACTTTATAACTAACTATGCATGTAACGTCCATCAGTGCTCGCAGTACAGTATTGTCTGTTTTGGGTCGAATCCCTCGCATATTTATTCTTGGTAGCCTCAAACGCGTTGTACTAGGTAAAGATGAAAAACTTATATATAAACCATACATTTTTCACTCTCTCAAGCGATGTGAGATTGTCATCCTCACTGGTATTGGCTGCGCCCTCACACTGTGTCCTATTTGTCTTCAGAGCCCGCACATATTTGTTCTTGGAGTTAGCCGCAAATACATTGTACTAACTTTTCACTCTTCCAAGTAATGTGAGATTGTCATCCCATTAGTATGAGTTGCGCCCTCACACTGGGCCCGCCCTTCTTTCCTTCGCATGGCAGGTTGTCACAATGTCACCTTATTTTAGTTTCTCAATCTACTGTCTTTTACTCACATCACTTTAATGGTGGATTTATTACGGTACTTTTATGTTCCCTTGTTTTGTACAAATAGAATCTTCAGTTTTGATACATAGTGTTCATGATTTTCAAAAAAAGCCAATTTGCGGAAAACCATACTGTCACCGAAATTTACATTAACAAAATCCATAGAAAGAATTTAGTGGTGGCAGTAATTTTTTATATGACAGTTGTTTATGTAGTTTTATTCAAAATTTGGAAACATAATATTTTAGTGGTTAAGCATGACCTGGATAAAAGGGCTTGCTCAGATAAGAAACAAACGAAACTCATTAAAATGTAAGTTTCAGTGGAGCTATAAAGTCTGCCAGGACTACAGGTTTAGCACTTATTTCCGATTATTGATTGGCAGGTGCTCCCTCATGTTTGGGGCATCTATTATGCAGGATAGAGATTTAAATGAGTACAGTCCATCCAACTCAAAGACAAGCAAGCATGTATCGTGCAGCCATCGATTATGTGAGTTGGGCCCAAACTGCAAACTTCCTAAACAGCAGTGCCCTTATACTATTGATTACTACTCTGAAAATACTTCAAGTTCTGGATATCTAGTTGAGGACATATTACATCTTGCTTCTGGTGGGAATGACGTGACAAACACATCTATTCAGGCTTCAGTTATCATTGGGTGTGCACCAAGAACCATTGCTGTCCATTTTTTCCTGTTGATTTCAGTTTCTTAGCTGATTCTCTTGCATCGTTGTTAGTGGTAATATGCATATGCATCGTCTATTTTCTCAAATGCAGATGTGGAATGAAGCAGAGTGGTGGTTATCTGGATGGTGTTGCACCTGATGGCCTGATGGGGCTGGGTTTTGGGGAGATTTCTATTCTTAGTTTCCTTGCTAAAGCTGGTTTGGTTAGAAATACTTTCTCTTTGTGTTTTGATGATGATGAGTCTGGTAGAATATTTTTTGGTGACGAGGGCCCCGCTGCTCAACAGTCTACTTCTTTCCTACCATTTGATGGAAAATAGTATGATCTATTTTCACATATTCTTAACTGTTTTCTTTAAATTTGTTCTCTTTCTTTTCTCATAATTGAAATATTATATCTGTGTAGTGAAACATACATCATCGGAGTAGAGGCATGTTGTATTGAGAGTTCTTGCCTTGAGCAGACTAAGTTCAACGCAATGGTTGACAGTGGAACATCTTTTACTTTTCTCCCGAACAAAATATACAAAGATCTTACTACTGAGGTAGTTCTTTTTATCTGAATCTCATTCTAAATTTTATTATGCTTTTTTTTTCTCACTGACATATCATTTCGATAGTTTGACGCTACGGTAAATGCTACACGCACCATCTATAAAGGATATCCTTGGAAATATTGCTATAAAACCACTTCAGAAGCAACATCTAAGGTTGTCCCCTCTGTTACGCTAAAGTTCCTCCAAAACAACAGCTTTACCGTCCAAAATCCTGTTTTCATGGTCTATGGTGAACAGGTTAGTACACGATGCTTCTGATATTCTTCACCTGGGAACCTACTGATTATTTTTTATTATCTTTATCACAATAGACTATATGATCGTAAGGTTAGTGGATTACTTCTAGCTACAATATATTAAACTTGGCAGTTTGCTTCCTTTCACGAGTCATATACCGTTGACAATAATAAACATTAACACATTGAAAGGTTAGATTAAAATAATTATTGATAACAAAAATTATTAAACTCAATGATGTGATTCTGGAGTTGTGAACTGTTTCTTTGATCTAAATTACAAACTGTCTTGAACTAAAGATTAGCTAGCTTTGGCTACGAGAATAATTTATAGAAGTTGTATGAGTGATGAGACTAATTTCGCTGTTCTATCTCTGGCTTGCTGATTAGATTAAATCCTAAAGGATGAAATCTTGATGAAATGACATTTCTGTGACAGGGAGTTCTTGGATTCTGTCTGGCCATACAACCTACTGATGGAGATATTGGAATAATAGGACGTGAGAATTTAATATATAAATTTTTCAATAACTGGTCATGATTGAAACTGAAGAAACTTATCTTATGCAGAGAACTTTATGACGGGATACAAAATGGTATTTGATCGGGAAAATTTAAAGTTAGGGTGGTCACACTCAAAATGTGAGTTCTATCTCTCCTTTTAAAAAAACAATTGATGGTTACTTACTGTTCAGTGTTTATGTGAACGTTTCGTTTCTTACATTATGCTCAAGTATTATTCATCTCACTTGAATGGCTGCAAAACTGTTTGGTTTATGGAGATTTGCTGAATTTGAAAATATAATGACTAGATTTGGTGGACTGAGATGTAGCACAATGTAAAGTGAAATGGTAATTGCAGGTCAAGATCTTAGTGATGGAAAGAGAATGCGTCTTACTCCAAAAAGTACTCCACCAAACCCCTTACCAGCCAGTGAGCAACAGAGCAGTCCCGGTGGTCATGCAATTGGACCTGCAGTTGCTGGAAGAGCACCTGCCAAACCATCTGCTGCCTCACTTCGGTTCGTGTCTACCAGATCTTGTATTATAAGACTCTTGTTTTTTATCCTATTACTATTTTATCATGTCTGAGCTTAAAGTTCAGTGTCGGCATGTAAAGAAAAATGTAGGTCTTCCATTTTTTTTCTTCTACCCATAATCAAATGGCCTCAGCTTTTTGCTTCATTATATGTCAATGCATTTATTTGGGTCTCGTGTGCGCTTTGTGGCTGCGTTTTGTGGTTCGAAACCAAGGTCTATCCTGTTGTTAACTTTAGGGTCATGTGAGATTAATACACCCACAGTTGAGAATAGTGGGAAAATGAAACAAAGTAAAGCCGGAAACTTGAGAACTTAGAGGGCAAATTGATATTTTATTTTCTGGATGATCTTTTCAAATTTGGCAAGGAGACGGGGGTTATCAACAGTGCAGGTAACAGGAGGTTGGAAGAACCTCAGGTGATGATGGTTTAAAAGGTAATTTTCACTTAGCCGTGTACGTTTCATTCATTAGTGTACGTAAAATATTTTACTTTAATTATTTATAATTTATTATCATTGTTTTATTTGTCAATGAAGAACTTATTACTGAAGAAGTGTCACGCCCCAAAGGGGACCCGCAACAGAACGGGAAACGACCCGACCCGAAAAAAACTAGATCATCCGACTCTAGATCTCATTCACTTAAAAGAACATGCAGCGGAAAAGTTTATAAACTAACATAAAGTTAGGGTTCAAAATAACAGGTCCAACAAGAGACACCAAATAATATGATGATATACATCCAACAAAATATCTAAATACCAAACGACTTACAATCTCAAAAGTCTCTAACCTCAAAAGAAATTTAAAATGAAACTTAAAGAAAATTCTTGATCCTTCACTGATAACTAGTCCTCTTGATTCGATCCTGAAAAAAAAATAGTCGTTTGGGGTGAGTCGACTAAACTCAATAGGGATAGAGTTTATTTCCAGCAGTTATAAAATATTATGCAGAAATTTAATAAAAATGCAGTTTTCAATTTAAATAGATGATCGGTGAAAATGGAGCCTCTCATGGACTCCGAGCACACTGGGCCATAGGCCAAAACATCGACATCAGGCGGTCGCACGCCATAATTACCCTGATCAGGTTTAGGGTTTCGCGCCCAAGGACACGGCTCTTTAGCTGTCCTATTACTTCTAGTTAAAACCACACAATTTTTATCAATGATAAAATAATGCAGTTGATAAATGTATGGAAGAACAATAATACCAAATCAAATGAACATTTTATGCCAAATAAAAGAATTTAATTAATGAATTAAAAATAATAATATTTAACTGAAAATAAAATAAACCCCTACCTCGATTGAACTTACAAATGGTCAAACTCAATAAATTAAAGAGTCCAAGCAATGAGTCCACAGCTTAATTCAATAAATTGGTACTTAACAAAGAATAAAGTCATTCATTATTCTTGAGCTATTTAATCTCCATATATACTCTCAAAGGACAGTCTATATCCAATTGGGTAAATAACCCATAATTTGGGTAAAATAAAATCTCAAAAATTAACCCAATATTTGTGGACTATGGATATCACAAATGTTCAAAATGACCTTACTTTTAAATCTGACCCGCGGCCCACAATGACTCAAATTAGTCTGAACTACAGTCCAAGAATCTCAATGGAAGAAGATTTGAAAAAAATGAACTGAAATTTCGAAACTAACCAGGCAAATCCCATGAATCAAACTTACAAACATCAACTTCAGAGATGATATTTACAGGCAACAGAACAAAAAGACCTTCCGCCTCAAATACTGAACAACAACTTCAGAATCCCCTTGTCTGACATTACAGTGCCACTTTTACTATTGAAACTGATGGAAGAGTTTCTGTCCAATGTTTCCGATGGTTTAACAACAAAGAAAATATCTCAAATTCAAGTTTAACCCAGCAGACCAAGGGAAAAGACCACAGCAATCTAACTCAAACAAATCGATTCCTAATCTGAGTTTTTATGAAATCAACAGAGACTAGGGGATTACCTTTGAAAGTTGAGAGATTTGCCCGGGTTGAAGAATCGAGGATTAGATTTTGCAAATGCTGATTTTGTTGACTTAAATGGTGTTTTAAGTCTAATTTGTTTTTGATGATGTATTTGTCTGTTTAATATTGTAATTTGATTATGTTTATTAATTGAAAATAATGAAATGCATTTGAGTTAAATCTGTTGGAGATACCCTTAAAAAGGGTATTTTAGTATCTAATGTATGTGATTAAGTGCACAGGGCTGAAATGTGCCAAACAAAATAACTAAGTCCACCGGTCACAAAACGACAAGAGCGGAATCGTTTACAAGACTCAGTCCACCGGTCACAAAACGACAAAAGCGGAATTGTTTACAAGACGAACTCCACCGCTCGCTAGACGACAAGGCGGATGAGTAAAACAGAAGTACTCCACCGCTCGCTAAACGACAAGGCGGATGAGCAAAACCGAAGTACTCCACCGCTCGCTAAACGACAAGGCGGATGAGCAAAACCGAAGTACTCCACCGCTCGCTAAACGACAAGGCGGATGAGCTAACACGATGAAGTACTACGCTCGCTAAACGACAAAGGCGGAAGACTTCAACAAAAATCCTCTTCCGGTCACTAAACGACAAAGGCGGAAGACGTTTAAAGCTTCATCATCCGATGCCGGTTCATGCGTTTAAAGCTTCATCATCCAATGCCGGTTCAAGATTCTTTAGTTTGCATCATCCGGTGGCGGTTCAAGACTAAATCAGCTTTGTCTTCCGCCAGAATTCAAATTAGCCGCGAAGCTACAGTGACGTCGTTTTCAGCCATAACTCCAGAACATTAATGGCGACGACGATTTGCAACTACAAACGGCAACTACAAACGGCAACGGCTACCTGAACTTGTACGGATGCTTCCCAACGGTAACAAAGTTTCTATTATTGGTTTGGAAGCATTGAAGTCAAGCAGAAAATGGACAGAGTATAAAAGCCGAGCTTAGAGCACAAAGGAATAACTTTTGCGAATTTTCTATTGAGCCCTAACTTGCGATTAATTATACTCTGTATCAGTTTTCTACATCTCTCTATTCAAAACTTGAGATTCTGTTTTGAGAGCTTGTAGATTATTGTAATCTTCATTCAAATCTGAAAAACTTGTAAGGCAGTGGATTGACGCCCGTAAAGTTCAATCCAGGATTGTGTAAGGTTGTGGATCGACACCCGAAAGCTCGATCAGGATTTCTCGTTGAGGAGAAGTAAGGAATCTTCAAGGGGGAGCCTTGGAGCGTGGACGTAAGCAGTTTGGCCGAACCACGTAAAAATACTGGTGTCGAATTTCTCTCTCTCTCTCTTTACATTATCTGATCACTTGTGATAAATCTATAAGTTTAATCTAGGAGAGAAATTAAGTTGACTAGTAATTAAAATTTAAAAGGTCTAATTCACCCCCCTCTTAGACAATACCGATCCTACAATTGGTATCAGAGCGAGGTATATCTTTGTCTAAGTTGTTTTTTTTGAACACTCTGTGTGATATAAACCATGGCATTCAATACAAACTCCTCACACATTGAGGGTCAATCCATTTCTCGTCCACCACTGTTTGATGGCAGTGATTATGTTTATTGGAAAGCGAGAATGAGAATATTCATTCAAGCTATGGACTATGAGATCTGGAATATAATAGAAAATGGGCCATATACTGCTTTTAAGACAGAAAATGGCATTAGGATTCCCAAAGCCTCACACGAACTAAATGATACAGACAAGAAGAATCTAAGCCTTAATGCCAAGGCTATAAACACTCTGTACTGTGCTCTAAATAGAGATGAGTTTAATAGAGTACAAGGGTGTGAAAGTGCTCAAGAGATTTGGCACTTATTAGAGGTCACACACGAGGGCACAAATCAGGTAAAAGAGAGCAAATTAAATATGTTAGTACACGAGTATGAACTTTTTACCATGATAAAGGATGAGTCTATTTCATCTATGTTTACTCGGTTCACTAACATTACTAATGGTTTAAAAGCTCTCGGTAAGATTTACTCATGTGAAGAACAGGTGAGAAAAATCCTGAGATGTCTACCCAGAGCCTGGCAACCAAAGGTGACAGCAATACAAGAGGCTCGTGATCTGAAGGTGCTCAAGCTGGAAGAGCTCATTGGCTCTCTGATGACTCATGAGATAACCATGAGGGCATATGATAAGGAAGATCTCAAAGAAAAGGAGATCAACAAAAAGAAGGACATTGCTCTAAAGGCTTCCTCAAGTAAGCAAGAGGAATCAGAAGAAGAAGAAGAAGAAGAAGATGATGAGGACATTGCACTCATCACTAGAAGATTCAGCAAGTTCCTTCAGAGAAAAAGGATGCATGGGAGGAAATTCTCGAAAGGAGAAAAGCCTCAAAAAGAGAAGGAGATTACCTGCTTTGGATGTGGAAAGCCAGGGCATATGAAGGCCGACTGTCCACATGCTAAGAATCCCAAGAAATTCAAGAAGAAAGCTATGAAGGCCACTTGGGATGATAGTGATGAAGACACCTCCTCAGAAGATGAAGAAGTTGCAAATCTGTGCTTTATGGCACATGAAGATAAGGTTAGTCTTTCATCCAGTAATTTAAGTGATTGTGATAGTGATAATGAAGATGGTGAACTTATTGATGCTTTCAATGATTTAGTTAAACAGTTTGGCATGTTAAAAACTAAATACAATACTTTGAAAAAGGAAAATGCAAACATGGTAGAACTACATGCCAAGACAACTAATGTGCATGTCAAAGAGATTGATGAGCTTAAAAGCAAAAACGAAGATTTGAATAATATTATACTGAACTTCACTAAGGGTGAAAAATTATTTAAGATGGTAATAGGAGGACAGAGAGCATATTTTGACAGAACAGGATTAGGTTATGACAAGCCTAATAAAAAGAAAGCTTTTAAGAATTTCTTTGTTAAATCGTCTACCTGTCATGCTTGCAATGAGTTAGGACATAAGTCATATGAATGTCTTTTGAAATTAGGTAAGAAATCAAGCAATAAACTTCAATGGGTTCCTAAGGGAACCAGACCTAACACTAGGACCCAAAAGATTTGGGTACCTAAGAAGACAACCTGATTTCTGTTTTGCAGGTTGACTGCTCTCCCGGGACAAATCTGTGGTACCTTGACAGTGGTTGCTCAAGGCATATGACGGGAGACTCAACCAAGTTTGCTGTTGTCAACAAAAAGAAAGGGAGTGTTACTTTTGGTGGAAACCAAAAGGGCAAAATTGTTGGCATCGGCAATATAGGTAATCCTTCTCATCCCACTATTGAAAATGTTTTGCTAGTAGAAGGATTAAAACATAACCTGCTTAGCATAAGTCAGTTGTGTGACAAGGGCTATAAAGTAACTTTCAAATCAAATGCTTGTGTGATCAAAGACATTTCAACTAACAAAGTTCTGTTTAAAGGATTTAGAAAAGAAAATGTCTATATTGTTGATCTGAATGTTTTTGAGCATGTTGATGAGAAGTGTTTTGTTGTTAATTCTCTTAATGACTGTTGGTCTTGGCATAGAAGATTAGGACACGTAGGGATGGATACCTTAGCTAAGATTACTAAGGAGAATTTAGTTAGAGGAATCCCTAAGATATCTTTTGAAAAGGATAAAGTCTGTGAAGCTTGTCAAATGGGCAAGCAGATCAAAAGCTCTTTTGCATCAAAGAATGCAATCTCAACTTCTAAGCCTCTCCAACTTCTTCATATGGACCTCTTCGGTCCTTCCAATATAGCCAGCCTAGGTGGAAAATTCTATGCCTTTGTTATTGTAGATGACTTCTCTAGGTTCACCTGGGTACATTTTTTGAAGTCTAAGGATGAGACTTTCGATACTTTCTCTAGCTTTAGGAAAAGAGTTCAAAATGAAAAGGAGCTCACCATTGTTGCTATTCGTAGTGATCATGGTGGAGAGTTTGAAAATGAGAAATTTGAACTCTTGTGTCTCAAACATGGAATTGAGCACAACTTCTCTTCTCCTAGGACCCCTCAGCAAAATGGTGTTGTTGAGAGGAAGAATAGATCTCTCCAAGAGCTTGCTAGGACTATGCTTAATGAGAATTCACTTCCTAAGTATTTCTGGGCTGAAGCTGTTGCAACAGCCTGCTATGTGCTTAATCGGGTCTCCATAAGACCTATTCTGGAGAAAACTCCTTATGAGCTCTGGAGTGGAAAAACTCCTTCAGTTAAATATTTTAGAGCTTTTGGAAGCAAATGTTTCATCCTAAACACTAAGGATAATTTAGGAAAATTCGATTCCAAATCTGATCTTGGAATTTTTCTGGGTTATTCCCTCTCCAGCAAAGCATATAGAGTATTCAATAGGAGAACTCTAGTTGTAGAGGAATCTGTCCATGTTAACTTTAATGAGTCTCCTCAGCCCACAATAAATGTGGATGAGGATGATGGTGTAGTTTGTCAATTAGACTCTCTTTCCTTAGAAAAACCTACTGATCCCTCTCAAGCAGAAAAATCTTTAGAACCATCTTCTACATCTCTAGATATAATTCCTGTCAAGGATGAAAATCCTACTCTTCCTAGAGATTGGAAATATGTTAGAAATCATCCATTAGATGAAGTCTTAGGTGATCCATCATTAGGTGTCAAGACTAGATCCTCTCTTAGGAATCTCTGTGCCAACGTGGCATTTATATCTCAAGTAGAGCCTAAGAAATTTGAAGAGGCCGAGAATGATGAGTATTGGATTTTAGCTATGCAAGAAGAATTAAATCAATTTGAAAGGAGCAAGGTATGAGAACTTGTTCTAAGGCCTAAGGATCATCCCATTATTGGAACCAAATGGGTTTATAAGAATAAATTGGATGAAAATGGGATTGTTGTGAGAAACAAGGCTAGACTAGTTGCTAAGGGGTACTCTCAGGAAGAGGGAATTGATTTTGAGGAATCTTTTGCCCCTGTAGCTAGATTAGAGTCAATTAGGATGCTCCTTGCTTTTTCTTGCTACAAAAACTTCACACTCTTTCAAATGGATGTAAAGAGTGCATTCTTAAATGGTTATATTACAGAAGAGGTTTATGTAGAGCAACCTTTAGGTTTCGAAGCCTTTGATAAACCCGACCATGTCTACAAACTTAGAAAAGCTCTCTATGGTCTTAAGCAGGCTCCTAGAGCTTGGTATGATAGATTGAAGAATTTCCTTGAAGAAAAAAATTTCAAAAAGGGTAATTCTGATTCAACTCTATTTACCATGCAAAAGGATGCAGACATTTTGTTAGTTCAAATTTATGTCGATGACATTATTTTTGGATCAACAAATGTCAAAATGTGTAATGAGTTCTCTTCCCTCATGCAAAGTGAATTTGAGATGAGTATGATGGGGGAGTTAAAGTTTTTCTTAGGATTCCAGATTAGTTAATCTCCTGATGGAATTTTCTTCTGTCAAGAAAAGTATGTTAAGGAACTCCTTAAGAAGTTTGGGTTAGACTCTGTCAAATCTTCTAAAACTCCCATGAGTACCACTACTAAATTGGACAAGGATGAAAATGGTATAAGTGTGGATATCAAGAAATATCGTGGTATGATTGGTTCTCTGTTATATCTGACTGCAAGCAGGCCAGATATACTCTTTAGTGTTTGTCTGTGTGCTAGATTCCAGGCTGCCCCTAAGGAATCTCACTTATCGGCTGTTAAAAGAATTTTCAAATATTTAAGTGGGACTCATGATTTAGGATTATGGTATCCGAAGGGCACCTCCTTTGATCTAGTAGGATATTCAGATTCTGACTATGCTGGTAGTCTAATTGATAGGAAGAGCACCAGTGGCACTTGTCAATTCTTAGGAGAATCTCTAGTGTCTTGGTATTCTAAGAAACAGAATTCTGTTGCACTATCAACTGCTGAAAGTGAATATATTGCTGCTGGCAGTTGCTGTGCACAAATGTTATGGATGAAACAGACTCTGGAAGATTATAATCTGTTTTTTGATAGGATTCCTATTAGGTGTGATAACACCAGTGCTATCAACATTTCCAAAAATCCTATTCAGCATTCTAGAACCAAGCATATTGATGTGAGGTATCATTTCATCCGAGATCATGTTCAAAGAAGTGATGTTTCTTTGGAATTTGTTAATTCTGTAGATCAATTGGCAGATATTTTTACAAAACCTTTGGATGAGAAAACCTTTTGTGGTATTAGAATAAGATTAGGTCTTCTTAAGTATGAGAAAAGTTAAGTTTCTCTTCTATTGTTTCTGTCTTTAATATACACATCCCCCCGTCTTTTTTTTTTTTTTTTTTCTATTCACCGGAAGATGTAGATCATTCTCAGACCGGATGATACATTTTCTAATCTGTCGACACGTGTCATCAATCGGACAATATCAGTATTACACGTGTGATTTCATCATGTCGGGCGTGGTTCTCTCTCGTTTAAACTCAGTTTCTTCTCCGAAACGCTTCATCTTTCGCGCTCTTTCAGTAAACTCTCTATCGCCAACCCTTTCTCTCTAGGTCATCTTCACAAAATCTCTCCAATGGAACAAGCTCGTGATCATGATCATTTAGCTTCATCGTCTCGAGGTGATGCGGGACCACCGCAAAAGAAAGCCAAACCCAACCCTCGTCTGGCTCGAGCGATCCCTCGGTCAATTAGTTGGCCGTCGTTCTACTTCCTAAATGAGGATGCTGAAATCCGGTATCACGGCGACTTTAAGGATAAGAAGTTGATTCCAGGCCGTGGTATGGTTCCCAATGAGTTAGAATCTTTAAACATCTAGCTCCTTTGACAGATATTGGCTTAATAGGGCTGTTTGAGGTTGAGTCTTTCTTTTATCCCTCCGCCATTAGGATGTTTTATGCTAATCTCAGCTATACTTCTGACCAGTCTATTATTTCAAGCTATGTGCGCGGAAAAAACATAGAACTCGCTTCCAAATTTATCAATGAGCTTTTGGGCTATCCCCATTTGGATCAACATTCCAAAATTTATTCCATAGGGCAAGAAATTCCATTTCTAAGACTTCCTGGTGGCCAACAATTTTTAAAAGAAATTGCTCTTGATCCGAACCATATTCCCAATCATTTGAAAAGCAAGCATTTAACCATTCGTGCTCGTCTTCTTCATCAAATGATCTGCTATAATGTTCTTCCTAAGGGTGGTCATTATGATGACATTAGCAGCATGAAGCTTGTTCTTCTATATGCAATCTATATGAAGGAACCTGTTGATATTGGATACATCATTTTGAGACGAATGATTCAGAGCGTTTCTTCAAGCCCATCTACCTCTTTTCCCTATAACCTCCTTCTCATGAAAATCTTTGAGAAGTTTCAGGTTGAATTCCCTGATGATGAGGATCCTACTTGTCTGAAATCAACCAGCTTTTACTCCAAAGACACCTTGACCAGGATAAGAATTAAGAGAAATCGTCAAGGAACTTTAGTTATGGATCAGTCCAAGAAGATGACTGCTATGGTCAAAGCTGCCCGTAAAGGAAAACAGGACGTGAGTTTGGATGAGGAATCCTCTGTGCAAGAAAGTGGTGGTGACTCTGAGATCCCTGCCTTTGATATTTCCTCTCCTAGTCCTCGTGTCACTCGCCCTCAACGTCCTCCACCAGTACCCCGTCGCCGTGCCCCTCCTCCAAGGACTAGTCAATCTGCTTCATTAGCTTCAGCTAATCCCTTTGAGGCTATCTCTGCTCCCTCTGCACCTAGCATTCCTTCCCCTACTTCACCTCCACCTTCTCTCCTACTGCCTTCTCAGCCTGCTCTTCCATCCATCTCTCCGGTGTTTCGAGCAATTTCCTCCATCATCAAACATGGTCCTCCACCTGCCTCATCTGAGAATCCTCTGCCTGCAGCCCATATGGAAACTGCTCTAGCCAATGTTGTTCAAAGGAAAAGAAAACTTATCCTGGCAGAGGAGTCTGATCAGGATGATGCAGATGTGACTGCAATCTCAGCTCATGATATTTCTCATGATATTCCTCATTCACCCTCTGTGTTGCTGCTTACCATGCCTACCTCTGGCCCTTCTTCTCCTCCTGCCCCTATACTACCTCCCACAGTTCCACTTGTGTCTCAAGACCTTCCCCCTGCTCCAATAGTCTCCCTACCTCTTACAGTCCAAGTGACCTCACCAATCCCAACTGTCACTCCTGCCACTCCCATCTTATATCAAAGGAGATCTTCTATCAGTCTGGAGCAGTATACGGAGTTGAAGTCCAGCATTGACAAACTCAAGGCTGACTTTGACTCGTCCATTGAGTCCAAGATCAATCAACTCAAAGCGGATTTGCAAGAAGCTGCAGGTGTGGAACGGGGTCAAATGGATCAAAAATGGGAAAGGCATACCAAAATCTTTGCTCGTGACCTTAAGGCTCTTACATCTAAAGTTGAGGCTCTTTGCCCTGCAGCACATATTCCTTCCCGACCTACTGAGCCCACTTTTGAAGACCTCCATCTTCCTTTTTACAGACCGGCGGTTGTTGCAGATTCTCGAGTGATGCCTTTGGATCTCCAGGAGTCTGAACTGGCTTTCTCTACCCTTGCTGCTCCTTCTGTCCTGGAGCCATCCTTCGAGCCCTCCAGTCCAATGGATTCATCTCCTATTGCTTCTCTGGTAGAGCATTCATCTCCTGTTGCTCCTCCAGTCGAGCCTTCTCCAAGTCAGGATCTGGTGGCTTCTCCAGAACCATCTCTCATTGCTAATCCCTGTACAGACTTGGTGCTCTATCAGGAATCTCTACCTCTTGATCTTGCTACACTTCAAGCTCGGGTAGATGCCTTTTTCAATCCCCCCCTCACATTGCCTTCTTGGGCTGTCCATGCTTTTTGGAAGAAGTTTTTAGATTCCTGTCATAAGAGATAATCTATTTTTATCTACATACATTTTTTGTCTGGATCCCTATTGTTGAATGCAATGTTTCTGCTGTCTTTCTCTGCTTATTTTTTTGATAATGTCAATGGGGGAGAAATGTGAGAAATGTTCTTGGATTTAGTTATGGTTATGCTCTCTGTTTGTTTTTTAGATGCATATATTATGGGGGAGCTTAGATTATGGGGGAGTTATACTTAATCAAATTTTGATAGGTTGTCATCATCAAAAAGGGGGAGATTGTTGACTTAAATGTGAAGGACCGGAATTGTCTAAGAGGGGGGTGAATTAGACTTTTAAAAATTAATCTAATAATCAATTAGTGTTACTCTCTTAATTAATTTAATTGCAAATAAGGTAATATCAAAATTAAAGAGAGAGTAAGAGAGATTCAACACCAATATTTTTTACGTGGTTCGGCCAAACTGCCTACGTCCACGCTCCAAGGCTCACCCCTTGAAGATCCTTACCCTTCTCCTCACGAGAAATAACAGATCGGGATTCCGGGCTCCGATCAACTGCCTTTACAATTCTGGATTGAACTTCACGGGCGTCAATCCACTGCCTTATACAGATTTGAGTTTGTAAAATATAAAGCTCAGACTACAATCTCACAAAAGTGAATCTCAAGTTAGGATTGAGAGATGTAGAGAGGAATACAGAGTGTGCAATAACTTTCGCAGCTAGGGCTCAGAATTCAAATTTGGCAAAAATTAATCTTCGAGCCTTTTCTTCTGCTTATATACTCTGTATAAAATTGCTTCACAAAATTGAATGTTTCTTTCTTCAAAATGGAGAAATGTTACCGTTGGGAAGCATCCGTACTGAAGCATATATCCGTTGCTTCTGAAAATGTTGTTCGTCGTCGCCATTATAGATCTGGATTAATGCGGAAACGCTCCACTGTACTTCGGCGGCTCACTTATTTGAATTCTGGCGGAAGTTCACCGGCAGATGCAACTAATGAGCGAGACACGTCATCGGTGAAAGCTGCTTGAAATGTCATCGCAGATATATCCTTGAATTCCATCGGCAGAAGCATCTTCAACTTCTATCGGCAGAAGCATCTTCAACTTCTATCGGCAGAAGCATCTTCAACTTCTATCGGCAGAAGCATCTTCAACTTCTATCGGCAGAAGCATCTTCAACTTCTATCGGCAGAAGCATCTTCAACTTCTATCGGCAGAAGCATCTTCAACTTCTATCGGCAGAAGCATCTTCAACTTCTATCGGCAGAAGCATCTTCAACTTCTATCGGCAGAAGCATCTTCAACTTCTATCGGCAGAAGCATCTTCAACTTCTATCGGCAGAAGCATCTTCAACTTCTATCGGCAGAAGCATCTTCAACTTCTATCGGCAGAAGCATCTTCAACTTCTATCGGCAGAAGCATCTTCAACTTCTATCGGCAGAAGCATCTTCAACTTCTATCGGCAGAAGCATCTTCAACTTCTATCGGCAGAAGCATCTTCAACTTCTATCGGCAGAAGCATCTTCAACTTCTATCGGCAGAAGCATCTTCAACTTCTATCGGCAGAAGCATCTTCAACTTCTATCGGCAGAAGCATCTTCAACTTCTATCGGCAGAAGCATCTTCAACTTCTATCGGCAGAAGCATCTTCAACTTCTATCGGCAGAAGCATCTTCAACTTCTATCGGCAGAAGCATCTTCAACTTCTATCGGCAGAAGCATCTTCAACTTCTATCGGCAGAAGCATCTTCAACTTCTATCGGCAGAAGCATCTTCAACTTCTATCGGCAGAAGCATCTTCAACTTCTATCGGCAGAAGCATCTTCAACTTCTATCGGCAGAAGCATCTTCAACTTCTATCGGCAGAAGCATCTTCAACTTCTATCGGCAGAAGCATCTTCAACTTCTATCGGCAGAAGCATCTTCAACTTCTATCGGCAGAAGCATCTTCAACTTCTATCGGCAGAAGCATCTTCAACTTCTATCGGCAGAAGCATCTTCAACTTCTATCGGCAGAAGCATCTTCAACTTCTATCGGCAGAAGCATCTTCAACTTCTATCGGCAGAAGCATCTTCAACTTCTATCGGCAGAAGCATCTTCAACTTCTATCGGCAGAAGCATCTTCAACTTCTATCGGCAGAAGCATCTTCAACTTCTATCGGCAGAAGCATCTTCAACTTCTATCGGCAGAAGCATCTTCAACTTCTATCGGCAGAAGCATCTTCAACTTCTATCGGCAGAAGCATCTTCAACTTCTATCGGCAGAAGCATCTTCAACTTCTATCGGCAGAAGCATCTTCAACTTCTATCGGCAGAAGCATCTTCAACTTCTATCGGCAGAAGCATCTTCAACTTCTATCGGCAGAAGCATCTTCAACTTCTATCGGCAGAAGCATCTTCAACTTCTATCGGCAGAAGCATCTTCAACTTCTATCGGCAGAAGCATCTTCAACTTCTATCGGCAGAAGCATCTTCAACTTCTATCGGCAGAAGCATCTTCAACTTCTATCGGCAGAAGCATCTTCAACTTCTATCGGCAGAAGCATCTTCAACTTCTATCGGCAGAAGCATCTTCAACTTCTATCGGCAGAAGCATCTTCAACTTCTATCGGCAGAAGCATCTTCAACTTCTATCGGCAGAAGCATCTTCAACTTCTATCGGCAGAAGCATCTTCAACTTCTATCGGCAGAAGCATCTTCAACTTCTATCGGCAGAAGCATCTTCAACTTCTATCGGCAGAAGCATCTTCAACTTCTATCGGCAGAAGCATCTTCAACTTCTATCGGCAAGTACTTTGACACATCATCGGCATCTGTCTTCAGAAACAGCTATCGGCAGAGGAAAAACATGTACTAACTTGACACGTCATCGGCATATGTCATCAAGACGCTATCGGCAGGATGATAACTTCTAAACGGCGTCTTCTTCTGCTTAGCAATCGGCAGAGGCTTCCATTTTTTTATGTATAGTCATCGGTAGAAGCACGCGTTTTACAGCCCTGTTTTTCTGTTCTGCTCTGTATACTCAAACCGATTTTATTAGACAACTAAAATACCCTTGTTCAGGGTATTGTCAACCAAACTTGTATTGATAATTCTTATTTAAATACACATAATCAAATTGTATACTTAATACACAAATACATAATCAAAAACAAATTATGACTTAAAACACTCTATAAGTCAACAAAATGGTGTTTTAAGTCTAATTTGTTTTTGATGATGTATTTGTCTGTTTAATATTGTAATTTGATTATGTTTATTAATTGAAAATAATGAAATGCATTTGAGTTAAATCTGTTGGAGATACCCTTAAAAAGGGTATTTTAGTATCTAATGTATGTGATTAAGTGCACAGGGCTGAAATGTGCCAAACAAAATAACTAAGTCCACCGGTCACAAAACGACAAGAGCGGAATCGTTTACAAGACTCAGTCCACCGGTCACAAAACGACAAAAGCGGAATTGTTTACAAGACGAACTCCACCGCTCGCTAGACGACAAGGCGGATGAGTAAAACAGAAGTACTCCACCGCTCGCTAAACGACAAGGCGGATGAGCAAAACCGAAGTACTCCACCGCTCGCTAAACGACAAGGCGGATGAGCAAAACCGAAGTACTCCACCGCTCGCTAAACGACAAGGCGGATGAGCTAACACGATGAAGTACTACGCTCGCTAAACGACAAAGGCGGAAGACTTCAACAAAAATCTTCTTCTGGTCACTAAACGACAAAGGCGGAAGACTTCAACAAAATCCTCTTCCGGTCACTAAACGACAAAGGCGGAAGACGTTTAAAGCTTCATCATCCGATGCCGGTTCGTGCGTTTAAAGCTTCATCATCCGATGCCGGTTCAAGATTCTTTAGTTTGCATCATCCGGTGGCGGTTCAAGACTAAATCAGCTTTGTCTTCTGCCAGAATTCAAATTAGCCGCGAAGCTACAGTGACGTCGTTTTCAGCCATAACTCCAGAACATTAATGGCGACGACGATTTGCAACTACAAACGGCAACGGCTACCTGAACTTGTACGGATGCTTCCCAACGGTAACAAAGTTTCTATTATTGGTTTGGAAGCATTGAAGTCAAGCAGAAAATGGACAGAGTATAAAAGCCGAGCTTAGAGCACAAAGGAATAACTTTTGCGAATTTTCTATTGAGCCCTAACTTGCGATTAATTATACTCTGTATCAGTTTTCTACATCTCTCTATTCAAAACTTGAGATTCTGTTTTGAGAGCTTGTAGATTATTGTAATCGTCATTCAAATCTGAAAAACTTGTAAGGCAGTGGATTGACGCCCGTAAAGTTCAATCCAGGATTGTGTAAGGTTGTGGATCGACACCCGAAAGCTCGATCAGGATTTCTCGTTGAGGAGAAGTAAGGAATCTTCAAGGGGGAGCCTTGGAGCGTGGACGTAGGCAGTTTGGCCGAACCACGTAAAAATACTGGTGTCGAATTTCTCTCTCTCTCTCTTTACATTATCTGATCACTTGTGATAAATCTATAAGTTTAATCTAGGAGAGAAATTAAGTTGACTAGTAATTAAAATTTAAAAGGTCTAATTCACCCCCCTCTTAGACAATACCGATCCTACAGATTTCACTCCTTCTGTTTTGGCATTCTTCTCTGGTCTGCGGCGCCCTCAACAGGAGGCTTTCTGGCGGAGAAAGCAATAGAAGAAAATTTTTTAAGTAGAGGAGAAGAAAGGGTACAGGTGGCAAGTTAATTTAGGGAAAGGAGATTACCTTTTTGTCCTCCTCTGCTTTCTTCCCCAAACGGATTGGTGGATTTCACAAGAAGACTAGGATCCAAATCTACCAATACTTGTTTAAAATGATTGTTTTGATGATCTATTTGTGATAGGCACAGGTGCCCATGTGGAGGTGCTTCTGTGTGCTACTTTTGTCTGTCTATTTATGCTGTCTTTATGGGGAGAAACTTAAAAGCCATTTATTGAATACAAGCCGAAAAGAAAAAAGCAATTATTGCTTGTTGTGGAGTACATTGTGCGAGGGCACGGTGCAGTTCGGTCTGGTCTTGAGATTGAATTGAACCGAGCCAACAGATGCTTATATTTTGGAAATGTAGATGGCAAGAATTGAACCAAACCGAGTTAGTTGATACGGATTTGCCCACAAAATAGAAATTAGTTTTATTAAAATATATTAAATTAGGTCTGGTTTGTGGTCGACTCACAATCCTAGTTCGAATTGCAGTCATGGTCTTATTGTCAAAAACAAAACCTCTAGAAGATAAGTACGACTATTAAAATCTTAATCAATTAGTTGTTATTTATTTATTAACTATTATTTTGGTGCATTGTTAACTATTTTAATGCTAAAATACAGGTGTATGATGGTGATGATAATAATAATAATAATATAAAAAAAAGGATCTGCCACCTCACCCTCCTTAAAAATAAGAAACAATAAAAATAATTGAATTAAAATGTAAGCATAATATGCAACTACAGTATTAAATATTATTAATATTTTGAATGGAAACTTTTGTAATTATAGCATTAATTAATAAAAGCAAACAGTTGAATATATCAATATTTACTTTTAAGGAGCAAATTTAAATTTAAGAGGCTTAGACATTCATAATTTTATTTTTATTCACTTCAAATACTTGTTTATTTGTCAAATAATTATTTGTACAAATAAGATGTAATTAATGTAATAAATAATAAATAAATAGCTTATTTTATTAATTGTACTAATAATTATTTGACATTTCAGTAAATATTTAAAGAGAGTAGAACAGAAAAGTAAACATACGACTAAAGAAAGAACAATGGGAGATAGAGAGAGATTTATCCTGCCAATAAGTGACATTTGTAAAATCATAATTTCACGTGATAGTTTTAAGGATTTTTTAAGATTGGATTTTTCATTTGTTCTTTTCCTAATCGTTAAACTTCAAATTCCACCCCATGAAAAAAAAAACATTAGACTATCAATTGCTTGGCACCCCTAAGTTTAAGATTTGAAACGAACTTTACTCCAAAAATTTTGATGGAATCGTTTGACAACCTTGAGTGAACTTAAAAACAATCTTACATACAAACAAATTGGATTTTACAAAATAAAATTAGACGTTAGTTGAAGGCTCATGGAAATCGACCAAAGCGCATCTCCATTGTAACTTACATCGTTGGAGACCTTGTGAAATACATTAATGAAATCTTACTAATTTATTCTTAGGGGTAGAATCAGTTCGGTTCGGTTCCACCCCTCCCCCTTCAGAACCGAACTTAAACTAGACCGATATTTTTGGTTTTGCTTGGTTCGATTTTGGTTCTCTATTTTTTTCAATTTAAACTCGATTTTGTCTGGTTTTGACTCCACTTCAATTGGTTTTGACCGGTTTAATTCTATAATTTTTAATTTTTAATATAAAAATATTAATAAGTTATATAAATATTATAAATTCTGTCGTTTCGATTTTGATCGATTTTGATTGATTTTTAAAAGAATGAACCAGAAATTCCTGAACTGATTTCCACCCCTATTTATTCTTGATTTGACACAGTTTTTAATTAAAGTTTTTTGTGACAAAAACTATGTTCGTCGTGAATTTATTTAAATTTTTCTCAATTTTTAAAAGTAAAACGAAATTTATATTAGAATTATTATTTAATTGAAAATTTTATAAATATAAACAGTCTTATTGCCGCCAAAAGTAACTGAATAGAAAGCTTAACGAACAAAGCTTGCAACGTAGAACACGCGCCTCTCCTCTTGCGCGTGGTGATCTCGCCCTAATGATTTCCTAACTGCTTTTCCGACTCCTTATAAATTACCGTACCCACGCGAACTTCCCCTCTCTTGCTCTACCTCTTGCCGTTTCTACTTCTTCTACCTCGATCTGTATTTCCATGGCGATCTTACTACTATTTTCTATGGTTTTCGCGATCCTCGCGTCGTTCTGGATCTCGAGCGTGTCGGCTATTGATGGTATCTTCACAACATTATCGCCACCGCAGCAGTCGCCTCCTCAACAGCTTGATGAACACTCACTCTTCTCCCACACGGCTCTTCTCCCGTCGGTTTTGTCTCATTTTGGCTTCCATGAGCTCGCAAGGGCTGCTCCTTCACTTGCTGACGCCTCCGGCAACGCCTGGATTGGACCTTCTACTTTGTTTGCTCCATCCGATGCATCTCTCCGCACCTGCTACTCTTGCTCCATCTCCAATCTCCTCCGCGAACACATAGTTCCTGGTCTTTTCTCCATCGATTACCTACGAAAGCTCTCTTTTGGTACTAAAATCGAGACGTTGAGCCCTGGCCGTTGCCTTACTATCACCTCAGAAGGATTCAGTAACAGTAGTGGTGCATCTAAGTTCTTCATTGGAGGAGTTGAAATCACGCATCCGGATCTCTTTAATAACGGTTTCGTGGTGATTCACGGCTTACAAGGCTATATCTCTCCTCTATCTCCGTTCTCTTGCGAGGTTGAGAGGCTTACCTCACTATCATTCCCGTTCCACCCAGATCGGATTCACCAGCTCCATCCATCTGTGCAGCCAGCGGTAATGCGTCTTATGCTCCGAGACGCAATGCTCAGGCTCCGTAACAACGGATTCATCATCCTTGCGCTCGCGATGAAGGTCAAATACGAGGAGCTTGTTAGGCTCAATAACATGACTGTTTTTACGATCGATGACGTCGCAATTTTCACAGGTTCGCATTCTTACATCAGAAACGTGAAGTTCCACATCGTGCCGAACCATTTCTTGACTATGGCGGACCTCGAGAAGCTTCCCGTGGGAACAACTCTGCCTTCGCTGGAGAGAGGTCAATCGCTGGTAATCACCGGAAACGGAGGAGAAAAAAAGTTGGCTCCGGTGAGGATCAATTACGTCAGTATCAAGATTCCAGATGTAATGCGAAACCTTAAGATCGTGGTCCACAGCTTGTTCTTTCCATTTCCGCATATTCATCCAGATACTTCTGCGTATGAACGTGTATTTAGCGAAGAAGCCAGCAGCGTAGATCATGTGGTTGGACATAAGACCGTGGAGGGAACGTGCGAGGCTAATGCTGAGGTGAATGGGATTTGTGGCTTGGTCCCTATGCCTCAGATTAAACCGACAGTGGAGATTGAAGACCACCATGGGGCGTGAGCAGTTCCCCCCCTTCGCCTTCTTAGTTACCTGTCTCACACTCGATAATTCTCCCCCTTCGCCTTCTTAGTAACCTGTCTCACACTCGAAATTGCTTCTTAAATAGGTGATACGACTCTGTTCAGCTTCTCGTTAATTCTGGTTTTCAAAAACGATTTTCTGTATTCTGCAAACCAATTTTCATAAAGGTTAGCTTCATCTACTCTGGTTACAATGCTTTGTTCGTTGTGGATTGCAGTCCCAAGTTCTATGACGTGCTGTTCAACCTCTGTTTGCTTTCTTTTAAATTTTATTTTACAAACTCCGTAATTAGTGATGATAGGTTAAAGGTAATTGCCCTTAGGATCCCAACCAAAACAGTATTAATTGTTCAAATTAGTGACTTCGTATAGAGTAATCCAACATACAAGCACAAATATTTTGTGTAACTAATTTTGCCCTTAGAATAGACCGCAACGATGGCATTATTTTGTATGATTGCAAAATCCAGCAACTAAGCACAAATCTTTATTTAGCACATTCAAAACTTTGTATATGAAACGAATTGCATATTTGTGTAATCAAGTACATATTCGGTTAGATGAAATGTGGAGTCCAAATCGATGAAAGAATCAGTCAACCAGTAAATTGTTGTGGGAAGAAAGAATTGGATTATCTGGAAGTGATCTTATGGTCTGAAGAATCTTCTGGTGTCGCCACATCCCATGATTGATGAAGGCAATTTTCCGACCTTTTCTATCCCTTCTTCAAAAACAACCCCCATGCCCATGAAGAAATGGGACTCTATATGGCAGTGAAAAGCCCAGACTCCAGGATTGTCTGCTTTGAACCTCAATGCAGTCCAACCATAAGGGTGCACAGGTACAGTATTCTTCATGATAGGGTTCACCAAATTGTAATTATTTGGATCCTTATTGACATCAAACTTACCCTCTCCATACCCCAAGATCCAAAAATCATGCCCGTGGAGATGCCATGGATGTGTCTCACTGTTATTTGGATTCATAGTGTTTGCATTTTGCAGAATTATATCTACTGTTGAGTTGAAACGTAGTCTGTATATACCATTACTAAGGGTAGCATTTTTGTTCGGAGCCTCACTGTAAATGTCATAAGTGGCCGAGTCATATCCTTCAGGAGGTGGTGTCTGACTGAAAGCGTGGAGTAAATTGTACTTAAGAGCTAGAAGATAGGGGGTGTGAGGCATGGTGAAAGAGACATTGTTCACTGACCATCTAGTATACCCATTTACTCTGTTTTGGGTATTGAGGAACACAATCACTCTGTCTGAGGTTGGAGGAGGAGTGTGTATGTAACCTTGACGAGCTTTAATGGCCTGGCTTTGAGCTAATCTGGGTTTGGTATCGTTCCAAACAGGCATCATCGGAAGGGCTGTAGGTGGGGATTTCCTTGGATGATTTGGATAGTAATTGAGTATGGCCAGGCCAGGTGGGGTGGAAGAGGGTCTGCTGACAATACTGGTTGTTGCCCAGTAATTTCTTGAAGGGTCTTGGTCTGCTGTTACAAGAACAGAGTATGTTTCTCCTGAGTATATATACAGATTTTGAACCACAAATGGCTCAACGTTATGCCCATCTGCCTCTACTACTGTCATGTTGTGACCCTGCAGACAAAGTGTTTTTCTTAAGTAACTCCCAATTTATAAACACAGTTTAATTGGTGGTGGAGGGTAGTTTGAAGCCAATGAGACATACCTCTATTTGGAAACTGAGAGCTGATAGAGCAGTGAGACTAGAAATCCTCAATCTGTACGTTTTTCCTGGTATTACAGTGAGCACATATGGAGAACACTCAGGGTTTGATGAGTTGCAGGCGCCGGAGTCTCTGCAGGCAGCATCCAAAGAAGAGCAGTTGAATCTTCCCTTCCCTTGTATTAGAAGTGACTGAAAAGGTACAAAAAGAGCAATATTTAATTTGAGATTATTTTAGTGTAAATTATTATTAGTCTGATTGATGATTGCTAGCTAACCTGAGGCTCTCCCACCCAAACAAAAGGAAGGGAAGCCAATCCAGTTGATTGGTATTGGGCGCTGTTGTGATACCAATCGTTGAGGATGATGCTACGATCATAGTTATAAACGAAGGGCTCAGACTCTCCATCAGGAAGTGACACTCTGATTGATCCGTAAAGCCCTTCTTCTCTCTGCATCCCGTAATGAGCATGGTACAGGTACGTCCCTGGCTGTTTGTACAATATAACACATGAGAAAGTCATTAACCAGTTCAATACTTTGATCGTATTTAAAAGGGTTTAGACTGTGTGATATTAGTGAAGACTTACTCTGTCCACAACAAAAGTATAAACGAAGGTGTCCCCTGCAACAATAGGGCACTGAGTCACCCCCTCTGTTCCATCACTCCATGGCGTCCCAATCTGCACACACAAAATCCAACCAACAAACTCAGAAACTTCAGACAATTGTCTTAGTTTGGTTGGCAAGGGGAAGGAATCGAACCTGACGGATTCCGTGCCAGTGAATGGCGACGTTTTCGGTGGGCAAGCTGTTTTTGAGCTCGACGACAATGGTGTCGCCCTGCTGAGCCAAGATGGTGGGTCCAGGAGATCTGCCATTGATGGTGATAACAAGCTTCCTGAAACAATCAGGAGACCTAAACTCATACTTCACTTCCCATTTGTAGTGCCTTACTCTTCCTTGAGCAACATCAACGCTCATCATCAAACCCACTAGAACCCAAAACAACACCATTTTGATCCTCATTCTTCGAAGCCGAAACTCTCTGTTTTGAAAAATCTGTTGCTTCTTCCCCATCTTTATATTACGTCGTGGTCAAACTAAGAGGCTGAACATAGTTTCCTAGCGGCTTCTCTTGCTGGCTTGAAATTGACAGGGTCTACAAAAGCAAACAAATATTTAACTATTTAATAAAGAATTGGTCTTTCTTTATTCTCGTTAGGATTAAAACCAATTTCAGGTTAATTTAAATTACTCTCTAGGTTAAAAATTCTGACAATTAAAATATTAAACCATTTAAAATGTAACAAATCACCTCACTTTCTAAATTTATGCCAAGAACGGAGGGTCGATCACCCCCCATTCTGTCTAGTGTTTACGAAGTGTCTCTCAAAATAGAAGAGGCAGTCATTGAAATTTCTTCTTATTTTCTCATCCTCAGTTCCCTATAACTAATAAGAGATCTCTGCAACTAATGGAAGAAACAGTCATTGAAAGATGAAGAGTTAACAAAGTATTTAGATCGGTACCCTATTCTTAAACATAATGTTCTCAAAATTAAGGTTGAAAACGGAGAGTCATTGTCCCAGATCGGAGCTCTGTTATTAAGTGTAATGTTTAAAAATGGGGTCTACGTCCCGAAACGACTTCTTATTTTTAAATATTACGCTTGAGAACAAAGGGAGTCCCGAAACGGGAGATCGATTCTCGATAATATATAAATTCATGACGGGGTGATCAGTCTCCAACCAAAGTTTGATTTGTTATATTTTAAATAATTTAAAGTTTGAGTTATTAGGGTTTTTAATTCAAGAAGCATTTTAAATTAACACCTTATTTTGGTTTCAAAATTTATTTTAACATTTTTTGTTATTATTCCGTCCTTGCATTGGAGTTAACAAATAGCCTAGTCAAAGTCAAAGGATGATAAAATAATAAAAAATAAAAAATAAAACGCGTGGACTGCACATGGACAATGATATTTTGGGATTTTCTATTTTGACCCAATCCCTCCACTTGCCTCCTTTCCTGACAACTCATTCTCAGAAGACTAAAGCGGTAAGAATGAACTTATTTTCTTAAGAATAACCAAATCCAAATGAATAAATATTAACATTTACCCGACAAGTCTTCACAAAAAAAAAGTACGAAGTTGACATCGTCGAAAATGAAATCCACTACGAGTTTTCCAACTCAATTAATCACATACGTAAGAAATCTAAACCCTAAAACAATTTCATGATGCCAGTTGTGCCTTCTGATTTCATTATCTACATATTACGTATGTCATACTATCTTATTTTTTGCAAAATAAATATTTTGATCCGACCCAAAACAATTCATACAACCAAGTTTCGGTGCTTAGACTCATGATCAGTCAAATAACAAGAAGATTAAGGTTAGCAAATAAGGGTTGTTGAGCAACCTGATTCGAGAGTAAAGCACCAAAAGAAACCTATAAGTTGAAAACATAGATATTTGAAGACGATCTTTCTTTATTTTCAAGTATTTGAAATTTGCATCGTGTGTGTCTTAGTTTTAAAAATTAAACATTGAAACAGTTAATAGTTTTGATTAATCATGGAAATTCTCTCATGTAGATCTAAACTAAGAAAGTCTCCCTTAGTTTTTTGGTCTTTTTCCTAGAACTAACGATGAATTCTATATTGCCTAACTATTTTATTATTATTACAAAAAGTCATCAATTATTGCTGACTTTGACATTGAATGGTCAAATTTGATTAATGGTGGAATTCTAGATCTTCTTTGCTCATCCCTCCTTATCTTTCTTTATAGAATAATGCTAGAGTAACACTACGTATGACTTCTTATTCTAATATATTAATCAAATAATAATTAATATAATTAATATAATAAATTATAAATAATTAATTTATTACATTAATTATATCAATCATTACTTGACACGTCAGCGTGTATTTTAAGATGATAAAATAAAAAAATAAACATAACATTACTATTCTTTCTAATTACCCTTTCAATATTAAACTGACAATTATTAGATAATAGAGTATTATTATATATAATTATTATTACGAGGAGAGTATTATTATTATTATTATTAAAACCTAGGTTGTAATTACAATAATAATAATAATACCCATGTTGTAATAACAAATATATATACATAGACCCACGCAAAAATAATATATTTTTATATTTATTATTTTATAATAATATCTTGATTTTGCATGAATTTTAGTGATTAAATAATATACATTTTAGTTGTGTAGAAATAGCAGATTTTGCTACAGCAAAGCAGTAATCCAAAGTTTAGAGATATTTTTGTGAAATTAGTTAACTTTCTATATTTTTTTATTATTATTTAGGATAGATTTTAATGATTTAATTTATGTTTGCAAAAAAAAAAAAAAAGAAGAAATATCAGTGCACATAAAAGATCTCGAAAGGAAACTTTCAGAAAAGTTGCTAAAAGAAAGAAAAGGAAACTTGGGAGTTTGCTGCGCATGAAAGTTTACAAAATCATAAAGTTGCAAAAATCACGGCCTGAATTTGAGCTCTAAGTAGCAGACACCACTCATTAACGATAATTCGACATTAGATTCTGTCTTTAGTCCTAAAAATAGAGGCCGAGTCTGCATCATCGGTGGGAAGGATACATGGGGGAGAGCTCAGAGGGGTGCAATTGGAGGCTTCTAGGAGATTTTTAACATTTATTTAACGGAATTGATCGATTTGCTAATAATAGAATGTTTGAATTGATGAAAAAAATTTGCTAGTATTTGAATTGAAAAACTCCTAATAATTCAATATTTTATTTGTTCTTTATCTTTTTTATATTGACATGATAAAGTATCAAACTTTATAAATGATGTTTATGTGTCATTAATTTATTATTGCTTTGTCTATCAATTTATTTAATATTTTGTTTTATCTTATTATGGTAAAACGACGATTATTTGAATAATAATTATTTTTGCATATATGCCGAACAATAACTTGAATTTAGAACTTATATTGATGACGTGGATAGTTAGTTTTAGATAGAAATGTAGTGCTTTTCGTACATTCACTTTATGTATGACATAACTCTATTGAAACTTTATTTATATTTTATTAAATCCTTAGATAGACATATAACAAGAATTAATAAAAGAATATAATATAGTAGATTGACAAATTATTGTGTTATATAATTCTGAATTAGCTAATTGATATTGTTGTAATGTTGTTGTGACACATAAATGCAAACTTATAAATGATGGGTAATTGATTCTCAATCATCTTTTACAGTAATTTATTAACACTTTTTTATGAATTGTTTTCTGTGTGTATGATATCCGATCTTGGATTAATGTATTACTTGTTACGATAGCGTACACTTGCATTTGCACAACAACGGTGAATTATTTATTCCCCTCTATTCTTGCTTTATAAGCTTCAGATTCTTAAGATTAAGGTATTGATAATTTATATTTTTCTATTATCTCAACAATTAATGATTATGCATAATCTGTCATGACCTAAAGGTGGGCATAGACATGAACATCGAGTTGATCACCTAATTTTCAGAGAGAACCCAACCTCCTATGTTTGACAGTGGAAGACTTTCAAAATAATGTGAGTCATGGCTCGCAGAAAATGAGTTAAAGTCCACATATTGATCACATAAAAACAAGATATTGAAAAATTAAATACCCAATAAAATACTGTGTAAGAAATAAAGTAAAAAACACTCAATAATTTATACAGACCAGGATAAAGAGAAAAATATTTAAACATAGGATTTTCTCACCGAGACAAAGAATAACTCTCAAGATAAAAGAAGAAAAACTGCAAACAGGGACACTCCTCAGCGAGCAACAATAACATCAATCTCCAAGATCCTAACATGAGACATGGATGAAGTTTTTGGGGTAAATAACTAATTCAATAAAGAACCATATACTATATTTATATGCATATGTAAAATTGGTGAATACCTGTACTAGGTAGACCTCAACAGAAAACTGAAGAGTAACGATAACAAGTGATTGAGTTCAATAGTTCTTCATATCCAATTATTGACTCTAGAGATATAGTAATATGGAGAAGACAAAATTGTTTAGAGCACCGATAAAACCAGAAACACCTTCTGTATCAAAGAGATGAGGATGAGTTATTACATTTCATTTGATGCTTAGAGCCAAATTGAAAGCTAAGCAGTGGTAAGCATATTATGAGGACTCCCGACAGGAAAATATAGATGTCTCCTACGTTAGTCATATTATGTGAAAGTATCGACGTAATTTCAGAGTTATTCGGTTTGAATGCTACATGAAGAACATAAGTCACATGAAGGAACAAGAAGACTTAGGAGATAGAAGATCATAACATGAGTGGTATCATTTTCTTTCAAAACTATGACACAGTTATGAAAATGCAGTGCATGAATTTATATTCAAATTATTTTTTTTATCATTTCAAAATAAGCTCCACGAGCCAAAGATTTTTAAATCATCAAATCTTTATAACCATTTTAAAACAGGCTCAACAAGTCATGAGTGAGGCGGGTTTGAAGCATTGCTACATACATAGGTAGCTATACATACGCTATGCCATCACCATTTTCGTTTGAAAACAATTCTAGTGAAAAAGAAGGGTCACTCAAGGACCCCTCTGCCATATTATCACAGAAAGGTGATGAACTGTATATCCAGTAGCACCTCATGAGCTAGGAAGAAGCTAAAAAGTAATGGTGATCCAAAGATCCAACCACATTACCCGGGCTGTCGGCGAGTAACTCATCGGCGGTACAACTCGTTAAGCAAAGGGTGTCAGGCAAACCAGTCAGCGACAACAACACCCACGTAACATCCACTAGTGGTCAGCAAACAAACTCTAGCGCCACCCAACGTATCACATAAAAACACCATAGCCAAGTTTACGGATTCAAAACAAAAAGGAGCACGTCATCACCGGCTTATTACTCATTTCGTAGCGTATCATCAACAACTTTCATGCAGCAGAAGGTGAATACCAACTGACTCTGATTGCTTTGATTACTCAACTAGATACAAACAAAAACAACTAAAGACGGATATATCAGCAAGGCTCAATCAATCTAACAAGCATCGGGTCTGACTCTAGTTATTTTGGTTACTCGGTCACTGTAGCCCAGAATAACTAGAGTCCAACACCAGAACGCTCAACCAGTCCAATCAAAATCAGCCAATCGGGCGTGCATATACAACCATGCAAACGAAATACCATAGACATTAAATTTTAAACGTGTAAAACATACATACATATACGTAAATCCTGACCTGTTGGCGACTAGGCCCTGTCAAGGTTTTCATAATTGTAAATCCACTAAAATAATTTTTGAAAACTATGCAATGTAATGTAAAACAATACAATGTAGAAACTTCTACCTCAATAGTACCACAATCTTACCGATTAGCCGATATGTGCTAAGTGCAACACTGGAACCAGAAACATTGTCGAAACCTATATGATTTGACATCAAAACCCCAAATCAAAAGACGAGGGATAGAACTAGAAACTCGCGCCAAAGGATTGAGATTCATGCCTCGATGATAAAGTTTTTTTTCCTAAGAAAAATCAGTGTGGGGTGCAAAATGCACTGTAGAGGTCGACACCTTCCAAGCAAAGGTTGACCCTTGATACACACAAGACACAACACGGGTTGACACCTTGAGAAAAGGGTCGACCTTTATTGCTCTTGGGTTGGCAGATGCTGATATCTTGAGAGAAGAGTTGACCCCTGAACCTCTCAGGTATGACAAGTGTCCACCGACCAGTCGACACATGCACCCTTCAGTCAATTGACAATTGCTCGGCTCTGCCATCACCATCGGTCGACACTTGCAAGCAAATGTCGATCGCTTCGTGACAGGAAGCTCAAAATCTGGCTTCCCTCGCCGATTTTTGCCTCCAATCTACCAAAATAACACAAAAAAGAACCATTGATTTCGTACATATGACATTGTCTTTTTCTTCTTTATGTAGGGACGGTTTCCAAGCTTGAAAACCCAATCTGAAATAAATGAAACTCTAACGACAAAACTAATGAAAATGGAGCTAGAAACGAATTACTCCTTTCTTTTCTCAGCCACGCACACAAGAAGGAGTGGTTCATTCCTTCCTTGTAAAATTAAATTTTTAATAAAAAATAAAATAATATATATATAAAATAAAATAAAACTGACATGACGAAATTCTACGCCATCAAACAATTTTTCGTACCCAATTGAGGAATTTCCAAACTCTAGACAAAATTCACCCACGATGATTTGATTTAGTTAACCTAATTCTCGGGGTTCCACTTCAGGAAAAACTTCTGAAATTCATTGAAAGTTCAAACGCTTCAAAATCTTTCTAACAAACCCAAAGCAAAAATACTAATACATATAACTCTATGAAAATAAGAGTTCTTTTCATCATTCTAAACAAAGTTTGATGTTTATTATCAAGTTTTTAGAAGCTTTAATCTATTCTAAATTACTATATAAATAAATAATCACACAAGGGAAATAAAGATATTAATGACCAATTTTGGACGTCAAGACGTGACCCAAGAAATGGCTAACCTGCTGCTTAAACGCAAGAAGATAGGCATCAAACAAGAGCATCTATGCTGCGACACATGAGAGCTAGAGTCACGGCCTAGGACACAAATGAACCCCAGCAGCGATCTAGATACCTACAAGCCGCGGCCCCAAAGAGAAATAAAACCCGAGATGCGACACAAAAGTCTAGAGCTACAGGGCAGGAGCATATTTACTTTCCAAAATTGTAAAATTTTGCACATTTGGAAAGATTCCTTCAAGAATCTTGGAAACCCTAATTAAAGTTCTATAAGTAGACATTATTTAGACGATTTAGAAGACCTTTGGCAGCCTTGAGTATTTTTTTGAGAGAAATCAAAGATAAATTTTCAACCTTGGACGAAGTGACCGACATACTTGTTCTACCATAACGGTGACATTCGGAGACAGATATTCTGTTCTACCTATTTCTTGTCTTTGATTTCATTATGTTCAATACTTCTTTTTTTTTCAATCAATTTTATTGAACTAACTCTCTCCCTCCATAAGAGAGATGAATCATTTATTTAGAATATTATTTTAATGACTGGTTGTTCTGTTAATTGAATTTATTGTTTATTTGTAATATTTTGTTCTTAACGCTTTCAATTTGTTGGCCACATATTAGATGATTTTATATTTAGGGTTTGTCAATCGAAATAGGTAATTTTGAATATGACCTGAATATTACAACATAAAATTTTAATAGCTCAAGAGAGTATTAGAGTTTTGTGAAATCAAATAAAAACCAATGCATAGTATTGAATAACTAAAAGAACGATTTTTATAGAGATATTGAAATTGCAATTTTATGAATTAATGTTAGTTTGACACTCGAGAGAAGTAGTTTAACAAATATGAGTTTTCGATTTATAAATAATTGCTCAATTAAAAAATATTGATATGATAAATATTCGTGAAATCAATCATCTGGATCTTTTCTAGATTAAAGGCTTTTCATTGGTGATTTTTTTTTTTGTTTACTTCATTTTAGTCTTAAAATCATATTTTTAATTATTTAGATAAAAATAGAATTGATTAGATCAGTACTTTGTAAAAATTGATAAATTACATATTCCATGTGGATTCGACAACCCTATCTATCATTATACTATAAAACTTGACGTTGTACACTTGCAATAGTTTTATTACGAATAATTTTTTTCCTAACGCAAGTTTTTGAAATTTCACCATACGTGACACGAAAACCAACAGTTTGACCAAAAATTTGTACGTGGCAAAATACCAACGAAGCAAGACAATTTGAGTCAATACGAAACAAGTTGAACTCAAATAACGTAAAAAATTTACTCATAAAAAATAATGAATAGAAAAATATCGGATATTACACTCTACCTCCCTTAAAGAAATTTCATCCCCCTAATTTGACATAATCAAATAGGGCAAGGAAAAAAGGAAGGAGACACTTTCTGATAACCCTCGACAAAAGCTCCCAGGAATATTCTCGCACAGTGAGAAAAATCCACAACACACTTACCAAGGAAATTTCCTATGACGAAAGAAATTAGATTGTTACTCAAAGGAACTTACCAAGGAAATTCCCTATGACGAAAGAAATTAGATTGTTCCTCAAAGGAATAACTACTTGGATAGGAGCAAAAATCTAAGAGATGATACGCAACAACTATAGCGTGTGTCATCTTATCGTGGATATATGAAGGACATACCCATAATAATGCTAGAGGTGTACAAAATCGAGTCAAACCGAATCGATCAATTTTGATATGGTTTGGAACCGATCGGTTCGGGTCGGTTCCCAAGATATAAGAACCGATTTTGGGTTCTACTTTTCAAGAACCAAAAATTTTGGTTCGGTTTTCGGTTCTAAAACATAAGAAACGGATCAAACTGAAAAAACTGATAAAATAATATTCACTTAAAAAATTATTAAAATATAAAAGTGTTAAGTCAAAAATTCAAATCCACAATTGTCTAAAATTTAAATTATTTTTTTGTTACTTAAATAATTGAAGCATGGACTAATTAGCCATTAAATTGTATTAATTAATAATTAAATTATTCAATTATTACCTAATTAGTTATAAGATTATTGATTGTACTAATTAGTTATTCAATTAGTAGATTATACCTGCTTAGTAAATATATTGAATTATACTTATTAGTAATTAAATTATTAGATTTTTAATTGATTATTAAATTGCTAGCAGAGATTGATCTATATTATTAAAAACAAATTGACTTATAAATTAATTGAGTTATTTAAATTAAATTGTCTATATTTAGATTAATTATTTATTTAATTTGATATTTTATTAAGATTCATTTTTTAATTGATTTTTAAGAATATTAATTTGTTTTTCGAAGAAATTGGAACCAATCCACAAATGAAAGAAATCCATCTTTTACAAACTGAAAAAAGTCTGTTCGGTTCAGTTTGTCTCTAAAACCAAACTGAACCCACTTTTGAACACCTTCGATGAGGCAATTCAAGTCCGTACAACTCGTCACTAATTTCTCCACAATCCGGAATGAGTCATAACTTAAGGAATGCATGTTTACCCTAGCATTGAATGCAACCCACGCACCCAAACCTAGAGGCAAACAACACGGTCTCGTAAGAGCGATTATCATCACTACGTGCTAAAGTCGACTAGACAATTACTTAAACTCTGCTAAGGACAGATGATCTATTCAACTATCACCGCATCCTCAAAAAGCTATAAAGATCTCCTTAACTTCCCAAAACTCAAGGAGAGAGCGACAACCAAGAAACTCTTCACAACTCAATTAGATACCCACAACTGAGATCGAGAATGATAGAAAAAGAAATTTCAAAAAGGCTAACGAAGCACACCATCAGATCTATGCAAGAAAACAGTCTACTCAGGTCAGAACGAGAAGGGTAGACTCAGTCACTTAATGAATAATGACTCACACAACATCGAATTGTTGCGGAGTGAAAAACTCGAAACAAAGTCATATGTGCGAATCGCTAAATTGACCCACTGTACTACAAATCAAAAACTAAAATTTTGATTTGAGCAAACTCGAAAGCTCACACAATACTTGAATCAATCTAATATCGGAACAACACCTCCACAGTAAAAAGGAAGAGATGAATTGAACAATCAACCAAAGTTCAAGTCCTCCAGACACACAAGCATTCATGCTACTGTAACACCCGGCTTTACAGGATTTTGAATTGTGTGTGCAATGACAATTTTGTAAATAAATGAAATATGCATGTTTTGCGAATTGAGAGTTTTAATGGAATCCTAATGATTTATATGAATTTTAGGAGAAATAAAGAAATTTGGTGAAGCCGAATCTATATTCTAATTAACAAAATGGACGAATATTAAGCTAAAATGGCAAATAGGTAATTTTACAAGTTAAATTTATTAAAACTTAACATTTTCCTCCTCCTCCCTTCACTCTTACGCAGAACACTTCTCCCTCTCTTTTCTCTCCAGTGGCGATTCCCTCCTCCACGGCGATTCTTCACGTTTCTTCATCGTTCCTCCTCCGACCACCAATTCTCTTTCACGTTTCCTTCTCAAATCGACGTCCTAGGTAAGAATCTATAGTTTTGGAGCATTTATTCTCGATTTTTAGGTTGTTTAACGATTAGGGTTTCGTTAGGTTTCATTGAAAATAGTCGGATTTTCGTTAGAAGAGGTTAGATACGGTGTATTGACGATTATTGAACGTTATTGGATGAAAAATTGGGTGTATTGGTGTTTAGGTTGAAAAATCAGAAATTTAGAGCTTGGAAACCTCCATTAATGGAGGTTTGTTAAATTGTGAGCGTGAATTGCTCGATGGAATGCTCAAGAGAAGTTAATTAGGATTTTAGAAAATTTCTTTAGTTAGGAGTTTCGTTAGATTACGAAATTTTGATGTTTAGGTTCAATTTTAACAAAGGACATTGTGGATTGACTTAGGTGATGTGACAGCCCCAAAACCGAACCCGATCGGGGTCCAGGATCGGAGCCGTCACTCCGGGACAGTTATCGGAAAACGGTGACTATTTTTTTTTAACATAAACGGGATGAGCTTTAAAAGTAAACTCATAAACTTTTCAGAGGAAGGGAAAAACATCCCCTGTATTCGAAAGTGAAACGGGAAAACAAAATAATATTAGAAGACGGGCTTCAGAAATAAATGACAGAATTAAAGGATAAAGCAGGAAGCAGAAATAAATAAGCTGGCGGAAGTCGTAGTTTAAAAGACAAACAGAATACTGTTGGGCGGTGGATGTCGAATAAGACAAGACAGATGACATCACCGGAAGATGTAATTACACTGGCAGAACACTTGGGTGACGTCAGCCGGAAGACGGAGTTTTAAACTGGACGGAAGACTTATGCTGACATCAGCCGGAAGACATAAATACACTGGGCGGATGACTTTGAAAACGTCAGCCGGAAGACATAGTTTTAAACTGAATCGGGGGAGTAATCAGTGGATGACGTCATCAGAAGAGGTAATGACGTCATCAGAAGAGGTAATGACAACAGACGAAGTCGGGTGAGATGATGACGTTAGCCGGAAGATGGATGACGTCATCGGTGGATGTAGGCAAAAAGTGTAAATAGACTGGGCGGAAGATTTAAGCTGGCGGTGGACTCAGATACGACAAAAGATGCACAGAGATCACCGGTGGATATAGTTTTAAAACAGCAGTGAACATGACCGGAAGATACAGTTTAAAAGGGGCAGGAATTTAGCAACTTTTGACAGGAAGACATACCAATAGAAAATCTCACAAAAGAGGGCAAACCTTCAAAACCCGATTCAAAAACAAAGTTTTCGAAACACACTTTGCAGATGACAGATTTCAACCGACAGATTTAGGAAAAATCAGACTACATGGATAACTCTAAAATTCGATGTCATCCATGCAATTCTTAAAACAGAAGAGTATTCTAAAACATTTCAGAACATTCAGAGCATGAGTTCAACTGTCAAATACAGCAGTTTTAAAGCTTTGACTCAGAAACTATACAGTATTTCAAAATCTGAGGATCGATAAGACACACTTTAAAATCGACAGATTCAAGGAAATAAATTACATGGATAGTTCCAAAACCAGAATTCATCAATGCATGAATTAGTAGAAACATTCCAAACAAATTTCAGAATACTTTAGAATATAAACTTAACTGTCAAATACAGTGGTTTCTAAAACTGAAACATCAGAACTTGTACATTGTTTCAAAATCTAAGGGACAGTACAGGACTTAACATATAATTACAGAATTTACCAAAAGATGAGTTTTCTACGGAGTTTTTAACACAAAAATCAGGATTTCAGAAAAACTTTACAGAAACCTCTGAACAGAAATCATTTTGGCTGCAGCAACCAAACCCCCATGAGCTCGATCCACCAGCAACTAATCATCAGACTGAGGCACAAAGTCCTCATTTTCGGGTTCAATACCTACATCAGAGAGTTCACCTATGAGTCTAAAACTCAGTAAGAACATATAGGTATGCAGTGATGCAAAATGCTATGCATGCGGTTTTCAGAAATACGGTGACAGTACAAAGCATTAAGTTACAGTGGCAGTAGAATTAAGTGGAGCTTATAGGGGAACTGGCAAACAGTGGGGGAGGGGGAGGGTGCACTATCAGGCACATTCAGGGATACAGTACAGTAAACAGTTTTGGGGACAGTCCCCGTCTCGCACTTAACCTGGTACATTTCAGTCGGATTTTATCTTGTTTAGTTTCAAACAGTGTACAGAAAACATTTGCATGTCTTTCAGAGAAAACGTGTATGCATGAACGGTGCTTGAACTTAAACAGGCAGTCAGCAGAAATAAGACAACAGAAGGTAAATCGAAGCCAGACATTCAGAACATAGACTATAACCTTTCTACCCAAAACAACCCGACAGAACAGGAAACCTAGTACCTCCGTGATGTAGGGCCTTAAGGGCCAACCTACGGTTATGAACTTACCTATTATCCGCGATGCAGTTAGCCGGAAAGTCTTGAAAATGTTCGAACTTGTACATGTACGTTCAGAAAATAAACAAGCTGCAAATGCTAACAAATAAGTCAGAAGAGTCTGTTCCAAACTCATTCAAACCCTTAGAAAACAAACCGGTGTGTTTTCATCCAAAGACAGTGAGTTTTTCACAAAATACCATAACCCTAAACTTCGGGAAAAACCCACATTAAACTTGTCCAAACTTGTTAGCATTAGTAGATGTTTACCTTAGCAGAGGAACAGAAGAAAATCTGAGGAGATCGAAGTAAATCTTCGATGGTTGCTTGTCGACTAGAAGAGAGAATGCAGAGAGGAAAAAGGAGAGAGAGAGTAGAGAAGAGAAGTGAAGAGGGTTTCACGTAGAAGGTGGAACTTAGCTTCTTCAACAAGTTTCCAGATGCCACTCAACCATTGGCTATCTCCCACCAACCTTAATTTCTCCCCGATTTGTCCTTCCATGCATTTTAAACCTAGCATTAGTTTGATTACAAATTGGTTTGGTTCACCCCAATTATTCCAACAGTTCCACCAAAACACTCTTTTGTATTAATATAATATTGATCCCGATTAAATGATCTGGGAAAACTATTACATGGCAAAAATGTCGGGTGTTACAAGTGACAAAGCTCGGGCGAAGTGCTCGGTGTGCTAAGGACCCGAGGTAAGTTCTCGTGACTTACTGTGGCCGATTGGCCTACACCATATGTCGAAAATTGTGTTGAGTAATTTGTTGGAGCTTTGTTTGTTTAATCGCTTTGGTTGGGTAGTTTAAATTGGGTTGTTTATAGGTTGAATATAATGATGTTTTGATGGTATTTGTGTAGCAACCGGTATTGTCCAACTCATTTAATTAATAACGTCATTTTGTAACTTTTATTTTTATGGAATTTAGTGAATTTGATTGGTTGGTTAAATAGGTTAAAGTTGGTTAGCCAAGGGCATTTGAGTAATTGTGAAACAATGTTATAAATGGAGGGTTTAATGAAGGTTTAACCGCCACTGTTTCTCATTTTCCTTTCTTGGCATTCAGCTCATCTAAGCAGAGTTTCTCTCGGCAATTTTCTCTCTCATTTTCTCCAAGCTAGGTGAGTTCTACTTCGATTTCTTGCTACATTGTAACTATCGATGTTAGAGGGGATTTTAAATGTGAGTTTTGAGAATGCTGTAAGTGAGAGTTAGTTCGGGTTTGGGGCAAATCGGGAATGCACAATGAACAGAGCTCCTAAATTAGTTTCCTTAGATTTCTGGATGGTTAGAATGAAGTTTAATAAAGATTTAATTAATGCTCGGTTTATGGTTTTAGGTTTGAGCAAACTCCCGAGGTAGATTTCAACCAAGTTTTTCAAGAGACCAGGTAAGTAGAGTATGTGTGTGTCTTCGGGACAACATCATAAAACAGTAGGTTTATGCATGTTTGAATATTTTCTGTATGTCATGCATCATGTTTTTGAAAAGAATACAAAAATGAATTTACATGTAAGGACACGGTAAGGCATGAACAGATTGTAAGAGATCAACTATTAAGGGAACTCATCCACCCCTTAACTTATGAAGAGGATGTATAACTTTGGGAAATTTGATCCGTTTCCCAATGGAATATAGGATCAGACCAACTATTAAGGGAACTCATCCGCCCCTTAACTTATGAAGAGGATGTATAACTTTGGGAAATTGATCCGCTTCCCAATGAAATATAGGATCGATGATGTATAACTTTGGAAAAATTGATCTCACTCTCAATGGAACTGAGGGATCAGATCAGAGAAAGAATGTGAATGCAACTGTGATGTGAAAGTAGAAACTGCATGATTAATATTTATGTTTCAGCGTATCATTTCATTATTGCTCTACTTACTTAGCATTAGGCTAATAGATGAGTTTTGTGATGTAGGTGAAGAAGCCTCAGAAGGTGTGTTCTTTGAACATGTTGAGGACTAGGCTGGTTGGGGGAGTATATTCATGCCTCAACTTGGTGAACTGATGGGGCGGTTTAACTCATGTCAGTAGGTGTGAAAGTCTAGTTGACAATGGTTCAGTTTTAGTATGCTGAGAATGTTAATGACAGCAGGAGTTTAATGTTTTTTTAATAATTTTGGAGCTTTTCTGATTATGAAAACACGATTTGGTTTTAGTTGTAGATTGTTATTCTGGATTTATAAAGTTGTGGATAAATGTTGTTTTGAATAGCTGCTGTTAAAATTTACAAGTTCATTTAGTAGGCAGAGTTGTCCGTTTGTTTAGAGTGTTACTGTTCACCGGTGGATGTTATTGTAGGAACGATATTGTCTAAGAAGGGGGGTGAATTAGACCTTTTTAAATTTTAATTTCAAGTCTAACCAAATTTCTCTCTTGAATAAAATACTTATAAATTAATAGTAGACAAACAAATAAAGTAAAGAGAGAGAGATAGAAATTCGACACCACAGTTTTTAACGTGGTTCGGCCAAACTGCCTACGTCCACGCTCCAAGGCTCCCCCTTGAAGATTCCTTACTTCTCCTCAATGAGAAATGCTGATCGAACTTTACGGGCTTCGATCCACAGCCTTACACAATCCTAGATTGAACTTTATGGGCGTCAATCCACTGCCTTACAGGGTTTTCAGATTTGAATGACAGATTACGCTAATCTACAAATTCTCAAAACAGAATCTCAAGTTTTGGAATAGAGAGATGTAGATACAGAGTATGATTCGCACGTTAGGGCTCAGGAAATCAAATTCGCAAAAAGTTGTATCTTCGTGCTCTAACCTCGGCTTAAATACTCTGTCTGCAAAATCGGCTTGACTTCAATGCTCCTTATCCAATAATGGAAACTTTGTTACCGTTGGAGCAGCTTTCGTACAAAAGCAGGTAGCCGTTGCTTTCTGAAAGCGCAAGTCGCCCGACGCCATTAATGTTCTGGACTTTAAGCTTCTGGGCGAGGTACACTGTAGCATTCGCGGTATTTTTGAATTCTGGCGGAAGACTCTGCTTATATTAGAGAACCGCCATCGGTGGATGCAGCATTAAGAATGTTGAACCAGTATCGGATGATGAGGATTTAAACGTCTTCCGGCTTTGTCGTTTAGTGAGCGGTGGAGTTCTTCTACGAAGTCATCCGCCTTGTCGTTTAGCGAGCGGTGGAGTTCTTCTACAAAGTCATCCGCGTTGTCGTTTAGCGAGCGGTGGAGTTCTTCTACGAAGTCATCCGCCTTGTCGTTTAGTGACCGGTGGACTTAGGCATTTTACTCATCCGCCTTTGTTGATTAGTGACCGGTGGACTTAGGCATTTTACTCATCCGCCTTTGTTGATTAGTGACCGGTGGAGTGCTTCTTTATGCTTCACTGAAGGATATAACATTTTGTCGTTTTCCTATCGGTGGATGTAGTTATTTCCTTCAATCGGTGGAGTGCATCTTTTGTCGTCTAGCGATCGGTGGACAACGTCTTTGAAAGTCATCGGTGGACATCTTCTTTTAAAGTGATCGGTGGACTTCTTCATTGTAATGTCAGCGCTTTTGTCATTTACCAATCGGTGGACTTCTTCACAAATTGACATTGCTTTTGTCGTTTTGTGACCGGTTGATGTAAGCATTGAAGAGCCTGATTTTGAACTTCAAACGGTGTACATAAATTCATTTATTAAAAATTTCAGCCTTGTACACTTAATCACAATTGTTAGAAAAACTAAAATACACTTTCCAAGGGAATTTTCAACAGATTAATGTCTCATGCATCATTTCATATTCTCATTCAATAAACATAATCAAATTATAACATTAACCATACAAATACATCATCAAAAACAATTTAGACTTAAACCCCATTTAAGTCAACAGTTATTTATCGGTGGATGTTGTCTATCGGTGGATGTAGTCTATCGGTGGATGTAGAGTGTTACTGTTCACCGGTAGATATTGTCTATCGGTGGATGTAGTCTATCAGTGGATGTAGAGTGTTACTGTTCACCGGTGGATGTTGTCTATCAGTGGATGTTGTCTATCGGTAGATGTGAGTAATAGATTTTGTCGTTTTATGATCGGTAGATGTGAGTAATAGATTTTGTCCATTTGTGATCGGTGGATGTGAGCGGTAGATGTGGGTAGTAAATTTTATCATTTTGTGATCGGTGGATGCAAACGATGGATGCCTTTTGTTTCTGTTTCTATCGCTGGAACTATTCAGCGGTAGAGGTGTTCTGTTTTGTTTTCTTTCAACCGATTGACTTTAATATTTTAATTAAATTAATAAATGTTATTTTATACAAATGAATTTCTGCTGCAAGTTTTAACGTTTTTAAGGGTCAAACTTTGACCGTTGAGTGAAATTTTGAAATTTTCTCAGAATGTCATAGTGTGGTTCAGTATTATGAGTCGCGAACCGAGTTTATATAATTCGGGACGTTACAGTATGGTATCAGAGACATTTTGTTAAACCGTTCAAAAGATTATTCATCAGTGCCGATCGTCGCATGGAAATACTCCAACAACTGTAAGTGTTTATGTTAACCTTAGTTATTCGATATTTATGAGAGTAATTAACCTTGTCCAGGAATATAGCATAATGGCTAGACGACCCGGAAGACCAACAGTACCGAGAGAGATGCCAAACTTGAGAACTGAGGAGGATCCTAGTGTGATTAGGCAGCTGACAAATTTGGTGCGCCAGCAGACAGATTTGGTGCGTCAGCAGTCTGATCAGTTAGGAGTACTGCTGAACCGAGAAGTACAAGGAAGTGCCAACTCAGGTTCCAGCAATGAGCATTCGGGAGACAGATTCCGGAGGCTACAGCCGCCCACATTTGATGGAAAGTCATCCAATCCGATTGTTGCTAAGGAGTGGCTCAGGAAGATTGAGAGTATGTTCAGGTGTGTCTATGTTGGTGAAGGAGACAAAGTCACTCTGGCAACGTTCCATTTGGCTGGGGACGCTCAACTTTGGTGGGAAACAATAGAGACCACCACTGATGTTCTGACTATGTCTTGGTCACAGTTCAATGAGATTTTCTACGAGAAATATTTTAACAGCACCGTCAAGACGCAAAGAAGGTGGAGTTTCTGAACTTGAAGCAGACAGGGTCTGTGGCTGAGTACAGTAGGCAATTCGAGTCCCTGTATAGGTTTTCTGGACATTTTATTCACAAGAATGAGGATAAGGTGTTTCAATTTATGCATGGACTAAAGCCAGAAATTTACAGAGGAGTCAAATTTTGTGGTATTAAAGAGTTGTCATTCATTGAAGTTGTGTCCACAGCATTGGATGTGGAAGAAGCTGAAATGAAGTGTACTTGACCAAAGGAAGCCCCACGAAAGTTCATCTAGCCCCACCAGCAGAGAGGAATGAAGAGGCCCAGTGAAGGCCAGAGTAACCAAGGAATAGGAAGGAAGGTACAGGATACCAGAAAGTTTTCCCAGTGCATGAAATGTTTGAAGAGTCACCTGGGCGAGTGTAGATTTGGGACGGGAAAGTGTTTCAACTGTGAGGAGGTTGGACACACGTACAGAGATTGCCTGAAGCCTAGAGTCACCCGATGCTTCAACTGTAACAAAGTCGGCCATATCAACAGGGACTGCTCAGCTTTAAAAAATGGCCCTGCTAAGTTGAAACCGAGGATATTCTCCATGATGGAGTCGGGTGATGATGACCAGCCTGCTGTGGTGTCAAGTACCATATTGATCAACTCTGTGCCTGCTTTTACTTTAATAGATTCTGGTGCAACACATTCATTTATAGCGTCTGCGTTTGCTGTCAAGTTAAATGTACAGTTTTCCCCTACTGAGCATGTATTTAACGTCGCATTACCCTCTGGTGAACGCATGCACTCTAACCAAGTGATGTTTGATGGTGTTGTGTTAGTAGGAAACAAGAATTTACTTGCTGATCTCATTATTATGGATATAATGATATTTGATGTAATCTTAGGAATGGATTGGTTGTTCAAGCATTATGCCACAATTGATTGTAGGACTGGAGTAGTTAGTTTTCAACCCTCTGGTAGCTTGAAACATACCTTTCAAGCTTTGAAGAAGAGTAAGAAAATGTCTGTTATGACCTCTGTCAACGCTAGACCTTCTCCATGCGGGGAGTATTTGTGCTTCTTAGCTAGTGTTTTAGACACACAACTTGTAGGAAAAGCAAGTCCTAAAAATGTCTTAGTTGTTCAAGACTTTCCAGAAGTATTTCTAGATGACCTTCCTGACTTGCCACCAGATAGAGAAATTGAATTTGTTGTAGATGTTTACCCCGGCGCTGAGCCTGTGTCTAAGAATCCTTATAGATTAGCACCTATGGAGCTTAAAGAATTAAAGAAACAGTTGGAAGAACTATTGGAAAAATGGTTCATACGCCCAAGCTTTTCACCATGGGGTACACCTGTTCTTTTTGTCAAAAAGAAGGATGAAACAATGCGTATGTGCGTTGATTATCGGGAATTGAATAAGTTAACTATCAAGAACAAGTATCCATTACCAAGGATTGATGATTTATTCGACCAACTCCGTGATGCACGAGTTTTCTCTAAGATTGACCTAAGGTCCGGTTATTACCAATTGAAAGTCAAATCTGAAAATATCCCAAAGACTGCCTTTCGCACCAAGACTAGAGACATCGACAGATTATATTGTTTTAGCTCGTTGGAAACAAAAAAGACTTTTCCTAAGGATTATTTCAAATAGAAATAGGGAACGAAGTAACTAGAAAAGATTGTTAGAATCCTCTTTTCTTCTATAGGGATCATCTATAAAGCAGGTCCTTTTGAATGCATTCAGACAGAAAGGCATTATGAGTTCCTGGTGATGTCCTTTAGATTGACAAATACACTAGCAGCCTTCATGGACCTTATGAATAGGGTGTTTCACGGGTATCTAGATAAATTTGTCATAGTGTTTATTGATGATATCTTAATTTATTCACGTACTAAGGAGGAGCATGCAAGACATTTGAGTTTAGTGTTAGAAGTACTAAGACAGCACCAACTTTATGCCAAGTTTTCTAAGTGTGAGTTTTGGTTGAATAGAGTTTACTTTCTTGGTCATGTGATTTCTGGAGACGGAATATCTGTCGATCCAGCCAAGGTTCAAGCAGTTAAGGAGTGGCCTCAACTGAAGAATGCTATAGATATTCGAAGTTTCCTTAGATTAGCAGGATATTACAGGAAATTTATTGAAGGATTCTCGAAAATTGCAACACCCCTCACTCGGTTAACAAGGAAAAACATGAAGTATGTATGGACTGATGAATGTGAGCATAGTTTTCAGACTTTGAAACAGAGATTGACCAATTGTAATACCCCGAATTATATAAACCCGGTTCGCTCCTCATAATACTGAACCACACTATGACATTCTGAGAAAATTTCAAAATTTCACTCAACGGTCAAAATTTGACCAATAAAACGTTAAAACTTGCAGCGGAAATTCATTTGTATAAAAAAACATTTATTAATTAATTAAAATATTAAAGTCAATCGATTAAAAGAAAACAAAAGAAAACAGAACACCTCTACCGCTGAACAGTGTCAGTTGAACGGCATGTCGACTACCCGCATCCACCGCTCAAGAAACAAAAGACATCTACCACTAAACAGTGACAGTCGAACGACACGTCGACTACCCACATCCACCGCTCCCGAAACAAAAGACATCTACCGCTAAACAGTAACAGTCGAACGACACGTCGACTACCCACATCCACCGCTCACGAAACAAAAGACATCTATCGCTAAACAGTGAAAGTCGAATGACATGTCGACTATCCACATCCACCACTCACGTCCACCGATCAAATCCTTCGAACGACAATAACCCTCAACATCCACCGATAGACTACATCCACCGATAGACAACATCTACCGGTGAACAGTAACACTCAACATCCACCGATAGACTACATCCACCGGTGAACAGTAACACTCAACATCCACGATAGACTACATCCACCAGTGAACAGTAACACTCAACATCCACCGATAGACTACATCCACGGTTGAACTGTAACACTCAGCATCCACCGATAGACAATAACACTTAAAACAAAGAACAACTCTAACTGCTAAAAGAACTTGTAAATTCACTGTAATCATTCAAAATAGCTCAAGTCCACAAATTTGCTCCAAAATTCAGTAAAAGACCTACTTATAATCATCAAGTATCCTTTCCAGGATAAAATCCCCAAAAAGAAACATAACCGAAATACTAAGGTTATCACTGACTTTAAAATTCTCAGCAAAAGTAAACTGGACATTAGTTCACAACTTTCTAAAAATCCAGCAAAGCAACTACATCTAAAACCAAATCATGTTTTCATAATCAGAACAAGAAAACCAAAGAGGTGTTAAAAACATCAAAACTACTGTTGTTATTAAAATCCTCAACACACTTCAACAAAACACTTAACCACTGAGACTTCACATACTGACATTTGTTAAACCGCCTCATCAGTGCACCAAATCGTAGCATAGATGATCTCCATCAACATCGCCTATTCATATGTAAACTCAGAGAATTCACCTGCTGGAAACTCAGCACCTACATCACAAAACTCATCTATTAGCCTAATGCTAAATAAGTAGAGCATTAATGAAATGAAATGCTGAAACATAAATCCTATTCATGCAATTTCTACTTTCTCAACTCAGTTGTGATTTCATTCGTACATAATCTGATCCCTCGGTTCCATTGGGAGTGGGATCAATTTCCCAAAGTCATACTCTTCATCGACTAAGGGGCGGATTAGTTCTCTTAACAGTTGATCTGATCCTATATTCCATTGGGAAGCGGATCAATTTCCCAAAGTTATACATTCCTCGATCATATATTCCATTAGGAAGCGGATCAATTTCTCAAAGTTATACATTCCTCGATCCTATATTCCATCGGGAAGCGGATCAATTTCCCAAAGTCATACATCATCTTCATCGATTAAGGGGGCAGATTAGTTCCCTTAACAGTTGATCTGATCCTATATTCCATTGGGAAGAGGATCAATTTCTCAAAGTCATACATCCTCTTCATCGATTAAGGGGGCGGATTAGTTCCTTTAACAGTTGGTCTATTACAATCTGCTCATGCCTTACCATGTCATTACATGTAAATTCATTTTCGTGTTCTTTCCAAAAACATGATACATGACATACAGAAAACATTCAAACAAGCATAAACCTACTATTTTGTGATGTAGACCCGAAGGCACACACATACTCTACTTACCTAGCTTCTTGAAAATGCTAGGTTGTAAGCTACCTCAGAAGTTTGCTCACCTAAAGCCGTAAACCGAACATTAATCAAATCTTCACGAAGCTTAATCCTAAATCAACCAAAAATCTAAAGAACTAGTTTGGAACTCTGATAAGCGTGGATTCCTGATTTTTCACCAAAACCCGAATCTAATGTCATTCACGGCATTCCCAGCACACACACATTGTACACCCTCTGTTATCTCGCCACTAAAATACAAGGTAAACGAAGAAAACTCACCTAGGCTAGAGAAATCGCTGGAGAAATCGGAGGGGAAATCTCCCAGAGAACTCTGCTGTGCTGAGAGCCGAAAAGGAAATGAGAAACAGTGGCGGCTAAACCTCATTAAACCCTCCCTTAAATACGTTATCCACTATAGATCTCTATTTATCATTTTGCCCTTATTTAGTCACTCATTAACCTAATCAATAATTCTCTCAATTTCATCCATAAAATGTACACTATTAGTTGACAAGGTAAAATCGGTTCGATGGAACCGGGTGTAACACCAATGCTCTAATATTAACACTTCCTGTTGAGAATGATAAATTTAGCATTTATTGTGACGTTTCTAAAGTTGGACTTAGTTGTGTGTTGATGCAAGATGGAAAAGTAATAGCCTATGCTTCTAGACAGTTGAAAACATATGAGAAGAATTACCCTACACACGACTTAGAATTGGCTGCAGTGGTTTTTGCATTAAAAATTTGGAGACACTACTTGTATGGACAATCTTGTGAAATTACTTATTGTTATAAAATGAAAAATTTTACGAAAAATTAAGGGTACGGATAAGGGTCGCTACAGTTATGGTATCAGAGCCCCCGTGTTTTAAAATCGGTTCTGTAGACTGCTCGACTGTACAGCCGCTCCACGGACATGCTTCTTCAACTGTAAGTACGTTATACGCTTTCTTTTATTTCGATTTCTTAGATATGTTGTCTTTAACTTTTATAGGCTTACAAAATAGTACGCCGAGGAAACGATAGAGATGAGAGAGATGACACGATAGACCAGTTGAGAGAATTTATAGCTCAACAATCCCAACACTTAGAACGACAGACTCAACATATGGAAAGACAGTCCCAACAGCTCGATACGCTGATTAATCAAGAGGGCAATAGAGCTCAGGAGGTGGCAACTCCTAGTAATCGAGGAATGGAGAGGTTTGAAAAACTACAACCTCCAGTGTTCAACAGACAATCGTCGAATCCCTCTTTAGTCGAGGAGTGGATTCGAACTATGGAGGATATGCTGGCATACGCGAGCATAGGGGACGGGGAGAAGGTCGCGTTCGTTGCCTATCACTTGGCACTGGATGCCCGTTTCTAGTGGGATACGATCAAGGAGACCGCAGATGTGACCGCGATGAGCTGGAAGCGATTTAAAGCCATATTTTATGAAAAATATTTTAGCCATACAGTACGGGAGGCAAAAATGATGGAGTTCATGCAATTGAGACAAGCTGGCTCAGTTGTCGAATACGTCAGAAAGTTTGAGGCCCTATCCCAGTTCGCACCACGTCAGGTCAGTGTTGATGAGGACAAGGTGCGTCGGTTTATGCAAGGGCTAAGTTAGGGGATCAGAAAAAGTGTCATTGTATTAGGGGTGCGGAATGTGCCCTATGCTGAGATTGTAGCGAGAGCGCTAGACATTGTGTAACACCCCAAATCTGCCAGACCCGGTTTTTGCTACCCAAAACATTGAACTGAACCAAGAGAAATTACGGGAAATTTTAAATTTTCTCTCAATGATTATAATTCTATCTTTAATCCTCAACTGTACAGCGAAAAACCCAATAAGTAGAAAACGTTAAGACACTTAGCCGAAGAGAATTGGAAACTCAAGGACATCTACCGATCACAAAACGACAAGACATGGTGCACACTCCTACCGATTGACACATGCATCCCACGTTTTCCATTAAACTTCATTCCGATCACAAGACGACAAGACCTAATACATACTCCTACCGGTAATAGAAAAACCTACAACTACCGATTGACACATGCTCATCACGTGACTCATTAAACTTCATCCGATCACAAAACGACATGACTTATATCGACTTCTACCGATTAACACATGCACAGCACGTGACTCATTAAACTTCATCTGATCACAAAACGACAAGACTTATATCGACTTCTACCGATTGACACATGCACAGCACGTGACTCATTAAACTTCATCCGATCACAAAACGACAAGACTTATATCGACTTCTACCAATTGACACATGCACAGCACGTGACTCATTAAACTTCATTCCGTTAGAAGACATCATCCGATGGAAGACTTCATCCGATGGAGACTTCATCCAATAGAAGACTTCATCCGATGGAAGACTTCATCCGATAGAAGACTTCATCCGATGGAAGACACAATCCGATGAAAGACTTCATCAGATAGATAGGAAACTTTCAGACTTTCATAAACTTTAACATGACTGAATAAACTAATACACAGTTGGACCATAATCTTATTTAGAATATGTGTAGCGAGAGACTCTAACAAAATAGATAATTCTATCATTTCACGATCATTCTCAAACTCAGAAGTTAGTCAGTCAGGTTCCAGTATCCATTGTTTTAAGAAAACATCCTACATAGACCTCAGTATTCATAACCTTACTAACATGATAAAAGTAGTAACCAGAAGTTGAAATCGCCTTCCCAGCCACCAATCTGTCACCCTGAGCACCTTTTAGCAACCAGCCTTAATCATCCTCATTAGACTTGAAATCCTCACCTGGTAGTTCTTCACCTACATCATAAGGTTTAAACTGTAAGTCTAATGCTTAGTAAGGAATGCGATGCTAACATGTATGCATGAATGCACAAGTTAAAGAAACACATGTTCATGATCTTTTCGTGTTCTTGTTCTTGTTCATGTTCATCGTTTTCATCATATGGATTAAGGGAGGATTTGTGCCGAAAAGGGGGTTGACAGTGAGAGTGTACATAGTCCCTTGCGGGTCGTATTCATGGTCCTCCTTTTGGACAGTGACATACGCCAAACCGCCCCAACCCTCTCTTAATCCTTGTTGCATAAGTTTCATATTCATATCTTGTTCATGGGAGAAATCATGCACTTAAAACATTTTCATATGCTTGGGAAAACATTCATGATGTATGAACATGAGTAATCTTTGTTCATCAGACTACTGAACAAGCCAGTCATTCATCAAAGGATCATAACATCAACTCGAGTACCATAACTAAACAGACAATAGCACAGAGAATCTTTAAACCTCATAGACAACTTCTACCTAGTACCCTTGTGATGTAGGGCCTTAATGGCCGGAAATCTTACTCACTCACTTACCTGATTTTGCTAGCAACTTAAGCACTTCTCTTCAAACTTCTTCACCTAGAAATATTTCACGTTACAGTGTTAAATCAAAACCTAATTAAAAGTCATCCTAGTATCTAACATAAATATTTCTAATCTTCCTAGTCGAGCGCCTAGTGTGTACAGATTAAACTTTCAGAACATAATAACTGGATTAAGTCTAACAACTAAACATGGTTGTTATCTAAATGTCCAGAATCGAATCGGAAATGCCATTACTAAACACAAATCATGATTGTCACTACCATTACTCTGTTAGTGAAGAATCTGAAACCTCAAGTTCTAGCTGAAGACAAAGCTCTAAATAACTACCCAGTAACTACATTGTCTAAATCTTACCTAGAACGTGAATTGTCGAAGTGGAGGCTGAAGTACTGGTCGTCGGCGAAGGAATAGCTGGCAGAGAGGGAGCTCTGGAAGGAAGGGAATCGCCGAGAGAGGAAATGTCGGCTACAGTGAGGTTTTAATGAGGTTTAAGAATTCCCATAACCTATTTATACCAATTAAAATCCTCCTTAATTACAAACTTGCCACCAAACCTAGTTTCACTCAACTTGTAATAAATAAGTCTTGGTATTAAATTTAAAATCATAAAGGTCAATAAAAAGGGTGACAATTAAAATGGTTAAAAAAATTACCTGGCCGAGATTGTCGGGTGTTACACATTGAGGCCGCCGAACAGACTTATGACAAACCGAGGGAGCCAGGTAGAGGGTTCTTTTGGGAGATACAGCCACGGCCTCAGAACAAGGGCTAGAAACCGAGGGGACAGCCACAACAACAATAAAGGGGTGTAAAAAGGCCCTATGATGGTAAAGGCGATCAAGGCAAGGGGAAGCAAGCCCAGGGGGCTACTCAAAAGCCTATTTGTCCTAAATGCCAGAAGGAACAATATGGCCCTTGTCGATTGGACACGAACAGTTGTTACAGATTTGGAGAGGTAGGCCATTTTGCTTAGAACTGTCCAAGGGCAGCTACCGATCAAAGAAGAGTGGCCTCGAGAATGCTTTTATTGAGCCTGGTATAGCAGGTACTATTCTAATCACTGGTATTGCAGTATTCTCACTGATAGACACGGGGGCTACGCACTCATTTATTTCAACCATGTGTGTATCTAGATTGGGGTTAGTGCCGGAGTTAGCAGAGTGTGAGTACAGTGTGATGTTGCCTTCAGAAGAACGGATGCAGTCAAGTTACATTTTTCAAGGCAATGTCGTCTCTTTGGGGAATAATACCCTCTATGCTCGGTTGATAGTTATGGGTATAGAGGTGTATGATCTTATTTTGGGGATGGACTGACTGTCTCGCCATTTCGCCACCATTGACTGCAGGTCCAGGATGGTAACTTTCCGCCCCCCTGACAAAGGAGAGTTCACTTTCCAAGCAATGAATAAGTTAAGTGGGCTGCCTACTTCTTACTCGATGATGGTCAGAGAGCAGTTTAAGGATGGATGCTCGATTTATGTGGCCGCGGTGGTTGATACTCGACTGCTTAATGGGTTGAAGCCAGATGACCTCCCAATTGTTAGAGAATTCTCAGAGATTTTTCTCGACGATCTTCTCGGGTTACCGCCAGATCGAGAGATCGAGTTTGTAATTGATGTTTATCCGAGTTTGGCACCTGTGTCCAAGAATGCATACAGATTGGCGCCTGTTGAGCTAAAGGAGCTGAAGTCTCAGTTGGAAGAATTGTTAGACAAGGAGTTCATCCGACCTAGCTTTTCTCCGTGGGGTGCGCCAGTCCTGTTCGTTAAGAAAAAGGATGGAACTCTCAGGATGTGTGTTGATTACAGAGAGTTAAATAAATTGACAGTGAAGAGTAAATATCCACTGCCCCGGATTGATGACCTATTTGACCAACTGCAGGGTGCCTAAGTGTTTTCGAGGATTGACCTACGCTCGGGTTATTATCAGTTGAAGGCCTGAAAAGAAGATATTGAAAAAACGGCGTTTCGAACGAGGTATGACTATTACGAGTTTTTAATAATGTCTTTTGGACTTAACAATGCCCCTGCAGCGTTTATAGATATGATGAATCGCGTCTTCAATGATTATTTGGACAAGTTTGTTGTTGTTTTCATCGACAACATCTTGATCGATTCAATGACGAAAGAGGAACACGAGGAGCAACTACGAATTGTTTTGAGAATTTTAAAACAACATCAGCTTTACCCAAAATTCTCCAAGTGCGAGTTCTGGCTGGATCAAATTAATTTTCTCGGCCATATTGTATCTCAGGAGGGGATTTTCGTGGACCCGACCAAGATTGAGGTTGTCAGAGATTGGCCGTAGTCTAAGAATGTGCGGGAAGTACGAGGATTTCTTGGATTGGCTGGATATTACCGAAAGTTTATCGAGGGGTTTTCAAAGATAGCAATCCCTCTTTCACGCTTAACAAGAAAGAATGAGAAATTTGCATGGTCAGCTGCATGTGAGAAGGGCTTTCAAGAGCTAAAACAGAGATTGACCACGGCTCCCGTTTTAACACTGCCAGTTGAAGGCGACAAGTTCAGCGTATATTGCGATGCGTCGAAGGTTAGACTTGGATGTGTTCTTATGCAGGAGGGGAAAGTTATTGCGTATGCTTCTCGGCAGTTGAAGCCGTATGAGAAAAACTATCCGACACATGATTTAGAACTGGCAACAGTAGTCTTTGCATTAAAGATTTGGAGACACTATCTGTATGGGCAGCAGTGCAAGGTGTTCTCAAACCACAGGAGCCTCAAATATTTTTTTACATAGAAGGAGCTAAATATGCGACAACGAAGGTGGTTGGAGTTTGTTAAGGATTATGAGTTCGAAATAAAATACCACCTAGGAAAAACGAATAAAGTTGCAAATGCCTTGAGCAGGTTGCCTACTACGAATCAGCTTTCACTTGCAGCGACGTCGGTGATGTTGAAGTCTGAGATTGAGAGGTTGGATGTGGAGATCGTGGCAGACTTGTCCACTATGCTCGCGAACATCTCTCTTAGGCCGACGATACTTGATTAAGTACGGGAAGCTCAACGGGAAGACTTGGAGTGTGAGAAGCACCGTTTGAGCATGACGTCCGAGGATCCTTCCAATTTCAGCTTGTCGGAGGACGACATATTAAAGTTCAGGCATAGGTGGTACGTGCCTAACGATCAAGAGTTAAAGAAAGAAATTTTGGCCGAGGCACACTCGTCGGCTTACTCGGTGCATCCAGGAAGCACAAAAATGTATAGAGATTTAAAACAACACTTCTGGTGGCCAAACATGAAGAGAGAAGTTGCCAGGTATGTGGAAACCTGTTTGGTTTGCCAACAGGTCAAGGCAGAGCACTAAAGGCCAGCCGGAACCTTACACTCACTGTCGATTCCGGAGTGGAAGTGGGAGCAAATTTTGATAGCATTTGGGTGATAGTGGACCGTTTGACGAAGTCGGCCCACTTTCTCCCAGTTAAAGCAACATTCTCCATGGATTAGCTCGCCGAGCTTTACGTGCAAGAGATTGTCAGACTGCACGGGGTGCCTGTGTCGATAGTTTTGGACCGAGATCCTAGATTTACTTCGAGATTTTTGAAGAGTTTGCACAAGGCCATGGGAACTCAGTTGAACTTCAACACGACATTTCATCCTCAGACCGATGGCCAGACTGAACGAACGAATCAGATTCTTGAGGATATGCTTAGAGCCTGTGTATTGGAGTTTCAAGGATCGTGGAGCAGGTATTTGCCACTGATCGAGTTCTCATATAACAACAGTTTTCAAGTTACGATTGGCATGACACCATATGAAGCGTTGTATGGACGGAAGTGTAGGTTGCCGCTGTATTGGGATGAGGTTGGCGAGGCTAGTATTATTGGCCCCGATATTCTACAGCAAACAGCGAAAAAGATTGCAATTATCAGACAGCGCATTGAGATAGCTCAGAGCCGTCAGAAAAGCTATGCCGACAATAGAAGAAGGGAGTTAGAATTTAATGAGGGTGATGAGGTTTATTTGAAGATTTTCCCATTCAAGGGCGTCATGAGATTCGGGAAAAGAGGCAAGCTAAGCCCTCAGTACGTGGGGCCCTTCCCTATTTTGAAAAGGATCGGGAAGATGGTATATCGTTTACAGCTTCCAGCTTCAATGGAGAGCACCCACAACGTCTTTCATGTGTCCATGCTCAGGAAGTGTGTGCGTGACACGTCGCATATCGTAGAGGCACGGGAGATTGAGGTACAACCGACATTGACCTACGCAGAGAAGCCAGTACAAATTTTGGAATCCTCTATTAAAGTGTTGAGAAATAAGGAAATTCCACTAGTCAAATTTTTATGACGGAACCACGGCGTCGAAGAAGCTACCTGGGAAAAGCAGCAAACTATTATGGCTAAGTATCCAGAATTATTTGTATAATCAATTTTGAGGACAAAATTTCAATTAAGGTGGGTGAAATGTAATACACGGCTTTACGAGATTTCGAATTGTGTGTGCAATGGCAATTTTGTAAATAAATGAAATATGCTTGTTTCGCGAATTGAGAGTTTTAATGGAATCCTAATGATTTATATGAATTTTAGGAGAAATAAGGAAATTTGGTGAAGCCAAATCGATATTCTAATTAACGAAATGGACGAATATTAAGCTAAAAGAGCAAATAGGTAATTTTACAAGTTAAATTTATTAAAACTTAACATTTTCCTCCTCCTCCCTTCACCCTTACGCAGAACACTTCTCCCTCTCTTTTCTCTCCAACGGCGATTCCCTCCTCCACAACGATTCTTCACGTTTCTTCATCGTTCCTCCTCCGACCACCGATTCTCTTTCACGTTTCCTTCTCAAATCGACGTCCTAGGTAAGAATCTATAGTTTTGGAGAGTTTATTCTTGATTTTTAGGTTGTTTAACTATTAGGGTTTCGTTAGGTTTCGTTGAAAATAGTCGGGTTTTCGTTAGAAGAGGTTAGATACGGTGTATTGACAATTATTGAACGTTATTGGATGAAAAATTGGGTGTATTGGTGTTTAGGTTGAAAAATCAGAAATTTGGAGCTTGGAAACCTTTATTAATGGAGGTTTGTTAAATTGTGAGCATGAATTGCTCGATGGAATTCCCAAGAGAAGTTAATTAGGATTTTAGAAAATTTCTTTAGTTAGGAGTTTCGTTAGATTACGAAATTTCGATGTTTAGGTTCAATTTTAACAATGGACATTGTGAATTGACTTAGGTGACAAAGCTCGGGACGAAGTGCTCGGTGTGCTAAGGACCCGAGGTAAGTTCTCGTGACTTACTGTGGCCGATTGGCCTACACCATATGTCGGAAATTGTGTTGAGGAATTTGTTGGAGCTTTGTTTGTTTAATCGCTTTGGTTGGGTAGTTTAAGTTGGGTTGTTTATATGTTGAATATAGTGATGTTTTGATGGTACTTGTGACGTCTTGATAGTATTTTCGGTATGTATGTTTATATTGCGTATTAAACTGTTCACGGATCATGGTTTTCAAAACGTCATGAAAATGAATTTACGCATTGATTTCACGAAAAGAAAATGCATGTAAAGGCAAGTAAAGTATCATGTAAACAACCATGGCATGGGTTATCGGGGATGAGGTTCAGACCTGGCGTTCCGTGTTGAGCGGGTTTTCCTCCCTTCAGATGGTGTGGGTTGTCTACTCGCTTGACGTGCCCTATCCATCTGTCGAGCGTTTCCGATAACCATAGACTGACACACACTGACACGTACTGATATATGAATTGACATGGACGGACTATTTCATAACATAACATACATATGTTCATGCATAGACATTTACATAGAATTTTCTGAGATTTTATCTCATAGGCGTCTGTATGGTGTAGGTGACTTTGAGCAAGGTGAGGACGACCCTCTACCAGACGAACGCACAGATTGAAGGAGGATGGCTGTGGGAGCGTGCTGGACAGTCGACGCGTATTTTGACCCATGGGGAAACGACGTAAGGGTATTTTGGGCTAGATACGGGTAGAAATTGTATAGATATGCATTTTGGTGAAATAGCTTAGAATATTACAATTGAAAATGGTTTGAGGACAAATTGTAAATTGATTTTAAAGTTTTACTGGAACTGCTTGGTGTTTTCGTTTAAACAGGTGGAATTGTTTAGTTTTTAAACCGAACCACGCAGTTCGTTTTCATGAAATTTTAATACGTTTTAAATATATTTGAGTGGGTTCTTGGGGGATTGGGGAATGAGAAATGTAAGAGGGTAGTAGAGTATTGATAAGTTAAAGTGATAGTTGATGAGAGAAAAGGAATGGAAAGTGTGTTGTGCAGGAAGAAAGAAAGGGAAAGAAAAGGAAGGCGACTCTCTGGACTTCGAAATCCAGAGAGTGTGCCGATCGATCGCCAAAAGGGGCGATCGATCGGCCCTCTTTGGTTACGCTCTGGAAGAAATTCCAGAGCGTATGCCAATCGATCGCCTGATGATGGCGATTGATCGGCTCATGTGTGATCGCCAGGGGCGATCGATCAGGCGATCGATCGCCCTGCATGAAAATGCCACAGCCGATCGATCGGCTGAAATGGCCGATCGATCGGCTACACAAAATTTGGGCGAAATGCCCTTTTTGCCTGCGGTTTTGTTACCTGATTGTTTCTCTATTTTTAATGTGTTTTTTTTTTAAATGATTTTCAAGACATTTCCAATACAATAGATTTGATTTAGAGCCTTCAAAGTTGAAATTACTTATTGTTATAAAATGAAAAATTTCACGGGAAATTAAGAGTATGGATAAGGGTCGCTACAGCTACCCTGCGACGTCCGAACGGAACTGAGAACGAATCTCAACGCATTAGATAGGATTTTTTAAGGTTGATACTGTTAGGCACTGCTATAATTGATGCACTTACAAATCTATACACAGTCTTGAAGGTTCCCTGACACAATCACGCCACTCAACCTGACATAACCCGAGACAAAAGGTACCTAGGGGTAGGAAAAATTAACGAGACACCGATGGTCTACAAGATTGGAAAATTTATGAATTTCAACCCCACCCTAGGCAACAACCACTTATGCGATGAGATTTAAACACTGATGAATCTAATGAAAATCCCCCACGATGACCACCATACGTATGCGACGCCATATGGCTCAAGGTCCCCACGCAACCAATGAGATTCAAGAATCCAAGACATCGCTAAGGGAAACTACGGTGATTCAATCCGAACAACCTAGAACACGATTCACAAAAATCCACGAAGGAAACCAGACATTGGTCAAACCAAAGAGTAAGACCAGAACGTAGAATGCACGCACATAGATGAAAAACTGCCTTAAGATATCCTCACACAAAACTTGAACCGACGACAACCAAGGATTGATTCGAGAATGTGGAAAATGAGATCAAACAATTCTATTCATTTGGGACAGAAAGAAGATTCCTCGACACTAACCATCAAATAATGCCAGGAAATGATACGGAATCCAAAATGTGTTATCTTACAAGCAACAATATAGACGAATCACACCAGACACATACACACGAACAAATTCCTCAATGAACAACCTTTGTAATAGGGATCTCACATCCACAATCATGTTGAGGCTTCTAAGTATGACGTGGTCAACACCAAAGTATGACCAAGAGGTAAACCGACGTGGAGATAAATCTCATGGTTGGGTGATAACTACAACAGTCCACTAAGGAGTACAACCAAATGACTCCATACATCCAGCACACATGGACGTTGTCTCACGGCTCCGCCAACCCAAACACACTGATATCCAACTCCCGTCAAGCTCTGAACATGCAAACTCAGTTGACCACTCATATAACCTTGACCTTGAAACGAAAAGTACCACGCGTGAACAAAACAACGACGACTATTTCCCATTCCAAAACAAAAGGACTTCCTTAATCGGCAAGGACTAACGATACCTCACTTCACTATGAAACACAAAAGGAGTTGTATCGAATAGTTCTAACGATATAATGACGAGTTCGCAGAGGACTTACAACGATAAGACAAGACAAGGAAGTGTTGAGAATCAAAGGTGGCTTCGAAACCACACCACGACCAACGTTTCACAGAGGCAAGGAGAATAAGAAATGGAGAAGCGATTAGAACGACAAATAAACAAACTTGTATCGAAAGACACAAAATAGAAACCCAACTACCCAAGGAAGAAATTTTCAAGGAAAAGTCTTAAAGTGTAGACAAAAGCAAATCTATTGTATATTACAAGTACTTCTTTATTATTGCCTCTATAATCTATTGCATATTACACTTTATCAAATTAGTTAATAGAATATATAACAATTGAATTTGCACGCAAATAATTGTTGATCACACGAAAATATTTTAGATAACCTAATTCACCCTCTAGGTTAATTCAATCTTATAATTGGTACGAGAGCAGGTCTTAATCTTTTATTGTGATTGATATATATATATAATGTGTTATAATTATTCGTTATTGCTTTCAATATGGACAATATGCATGTTAAGAGACAAACTATTTGTAAAGCTCATTCCTTTGATGAAAATGATTGTGTATTAGAAGACTTGGATGAGAATTTTTATGCAATCTATGGATTATGAGTTATGGCATATTTTGAAATTGATCCTTACTTACCTATTAAAGATGAAAATGGATTAAACACCCATTAATTGCCTTTTGAGTGTGATGAGAATGATAAATCCAGAATAAGCTTAAATTCCAAGGACATTAACATATTATATTGTGCTCTTAACAGAGATGAATTCAATAAGGTACAAGGATGTGATAATGCGAACGAAATTTGGCATTTACTTTAGATTACACATGAGGGAACAAACCAAGTAAAAGAAAATTAGATGAGTATGCTTGTACATGAATATGAATTATTTTCAATAGATAAGAATAAAACTATTAGCCAAATGTTTACAAGATTCACTAATATTACTAATGGTTTGAAAATGTTTAATAGAGTTTATTCCAATGAAGAGTTGGTTCGGAAAATTCTTCAGTCTTCCACGATCATGACAATTCAAGGTCACGGCTATCGAAGAAACAATTGTTCTCAAAATTCTTAAAATGAAAGAGCTTATTGGATCTCTCATGACACATGAGAATACCATGAAAGCAAATGAAAAAGAGGAGCAAGAGAAGAAGGAAATCTCAAAGAAAAAGAACATTGCTTTGAAAGCCTCGTTAAACAACTAAGTCAAAAAGGAAGAAGACAATGAGGAGATTATGTTTAGCAAATTCCTTCAAAGAAAGAGATGGTAAGGTGATAAGTGTGTATTTTACACCTTATTTGTGATCTTTTATACTTGATTCGATAAGTTTTTTCTCAAATGTTTTAAGAGGACTTGACATTTTTTGTGTAAGTGTGCAGATAAATGAAATATAGCAGGTTTAAAAATATAACAAAAAATAGGAATGCTACAAAATATTAATATTTTTTTATTTGATTATCAATAAATAGGTTTTGTCACAAAAATTGGATTGAATCTTAATAATTTTTTATGTTTATAGATTATGTAAAAATGTTTCTATCCATTAAAGATTTTAATCCTATTATTTATTAATTTCTAGGTTAGACAGACCTTGCTCTCTCTCTCTCTCTCTCTCAGACTTTTGTCTATTGTCATAGCCATGGCATCTCATCATCTTCTTCAACCCACTTCTTCCTCCTTCCCTCTGCTTGACATTTCCTTCCTCGGAGAACTCTAAGCTTTTCCTTCAGTTCCCCTCTCCAATTTTCCCGCTTTTTTCTTAGATTTCTCTCTGTGTTGCCAAGTTTGAACTCATTTTCGCGATGCAATCTCTCACGTGTCGTTTGGGATGCAAAATTGCGCCGGTCAGAGTTGGCCCGATTCAGGTTGTTCAATGTGTTTACGGATTTGACTCCATCGGATTCCCCAACGGCATGGGATCTAGTTGTTTTGACTGGAGAGCTCCTTCGCGATTCTCTTCTAGGGAGTCAGAAGAGAGGGAGAGCGGGGGTTGGGCAGGCTCGCTGACCAAACGAGCGGGCCAGAGGTCAACTCGTCTGGCCCATCCCAGACGGGCTCGCACCTTAACTTAGATTTCTATAAACACTTAGTCAGAGGTTTTCTCAAAATTTCTTTTGAAAATGATAAGATTTGTAATCGAGATCTATGTTTGTTGTTCATCGAGCAACAAACATAGATCTCGATTGTTCAGGGCATAGTCTCAAGAAAAGAAACCATCGCCACCATCGTATTCATGAGCTTTAAAACTTGATTATTTTTGTTATGATCCACCGTCGTTTGTCAAAGAAGTCATCGTCGTCGGAAGTTGTTGAGAGGCGTTGACATAACACTGTTGCCAATGAGACAAATGATGTATACTTTGATTATTGAACTTGACCGTTTCACTTATTTAATTGAAAGTGTGACCACAATTTTGGACCATATTTTTTGGGTCATTTCAACGTGTTGAATGAATTGGTGGTGTAACGATGCTAAAAGATTTTATGCTAATTTTTAATTTTCAAAATTTAATTTTAAAATTCGTGGATAGGTAGCCTCAGTTTGTCAAACTTCCATCCTGATAATTTAATACGTAAATCGAGGTAAAATTTAAAACTTTATTTTTGAGTATCTAAGTTAGAAAAATTTCATATTGGGTTAATAAGCATTAGACATTATATAAATCCTAAACTTCTAGTAATTAGAGAGTTTCGAAAGCTGAACGTATATGATTGAGACTTTCGAGTTTTGTCATCGAGGCACGTTTGTCTTGGTGAAATTGGAGACCATTTGTAATTTCCTTTCGGTTTGGATTCTTAATCTCTGTTTATGACCCATTCATTATCCCTAGAGGTTTGGTTGAGATTTTGACATCATAATTGTTTTAATTTTTGTCAATTTGGAACCTTTCCCCGAGAGCGACGTTTTTGCGGGTAGGAAGAGCAACCATCGTCGCGGAGGTAAGACTTCTTTTATTGTACTGCATATGCATCATGTTTTTAAAATTCTTATTTTATGAGATATCACATATAAAACACCTTCATATAACATGTCAGTTTTTATATTATCTTTTCGCCAGTTTTAAATGTTTATTTTACACATGTTTGGTGTCTCATTTTATTTTCTATATATGCCAAATGGACCTCTGGTTGTTTTAGGCTCTTTGTTTATTACACACATTTTGCTATGTGAAGTTATTTTGTTTATACGCGCAACATGATATTGGAACAATGATGTCGTCATTTTCTTCTTATGTGCCTATGACATTTGGTTTTGATACGTGATTGACTGATCTATGTATAGTGAGCATTTCTTTGTTTCACGTGCCTTGCAGGCATTTGATGTGCAAAGTTTCATGAGTGACCTCTGATTTTCTACGAAAAAATATTGTGACTCTATTTTCTATACAGCTATCTTTGAGATTCACCGCATTGATGGCTCAAGAAGCTTGTTTTAAAAAAGGGAAAAAACCAATTATAGACATGTACTACGAGTTATTTTCAATTATAAACACAAACTATCAATTTTTACAATTCAAAACATGTACTTTGAATAATGTTCCAATTGTAGACATGCCGGATGGACGGACTCACTCTCCGTCCGTCCGGACCTCATTTTCGCCAGACAGCGGACGGACGGTCTATATTACCGTCCGTCTGCTTAAATGAACGAATCATCTGCTGCCACGTCTTCCGGACGGACGGAAACTTTCAGCGTCCGTCCGGTGAAGCGGGTTGATCAAATTAACGAAAAACCTGCCACAAACTCCGAACGGACGGACTATTATACCGTCCGTCCGTAGTAGTTTTCAGTAAAAACCCTATAAGAACTACCGCGGTAGTTTTCGTAAAGTACCAATTCTAACCGCGGTAAGTTCGGTTTTCTCGATCTTCTTTGAGAACGGACGGACGCTGTTGTCTGCGTCCGTCCGGCCGATCTTCGGAAGAATACGGACGGACGGAATAATACCGTCCGTCCGCAGTTTGGCAAAATTCTCCGAAGCGGACGGACGGAAAAATACCGTCCGTCCGTAGTTTTGTAAATATTTTCTGCGGACGGACGCAAGATGCTCCGTCCGTCCGTTCTTTCGCAGTTTTGTTTTTTTGTTTTGAATGACACTTAACTTTATTTTCTATTCGTTTTTGCAGATACTCCTCGTAAATGGCTGATTATTCAGATGATTCGATTGACCTTTCAAACTCCGAAGATGAACTTCGATATCTAGATGATGTTTCGATAGATTATGATAAGGAGGATGAGGCCCCGATGTACGATGATATCCCGGACGATGATTATCTAGATGATCTTTCTCGTCTCTCTTTGGTAATCCGAGATACCTTTGAGGTATTTCATGATCCTCCGTTCACTAGCTGCCACCGTATCTCGAATCTCCTGTCTGATAGCAGCTATATCTATGGGTGGTCCCCCTCGACGAGGGGGTTGCAACAGAGGAGGGGGTCGAACATCATCAGGCTCAGTCCAAACTCCATCTACCTCCCTTAGGCCCATCTTCACAAGATGAGACCTGCCGAAGGCATCAATCTGTCTCTGTGGAAGGAGCTGGGCCGCTCGTGGCATCTGAATCTGAAAATGCTGGATAATCTTCATAATCAGAACTGTGTAGGCGAGGTTCTTGTTGCGGGCCCGTGAGATCTCCCGCATGTGGCTCAGAATGACGAAGCCGGGGTCAAACTTCCTGCCGCTGTACAATCTCTCCATGACATAGAGACACATGTAGCTGACGTGCTCTCTATGTCCTACGCGTGGCAGGATAGTGTGTGCGATGAGGTTGTGGAGGATGCGAGCCTTGACATTGAGCTCTCTGGCTATTGGCTTCACGAAGCCTTCAATATCAGCGTTCCTGTGAATCTGTCTACAGAACGCTATACCCTCATCTGTTGCTAAGATAGGAAATGTCTTCAGGGCGTGGTAGTACCTCTCAGCGTCTTCTTCGTGAAAGCCAAGAATATCATTCACCACCTCAGGCGTAACTTCAAATTCTTGGCCCATGATATAGCTGGAGATAACTCCTTCCCTAGCAGTAACTGCTATGTTCGCATAGAATAAGCGAACTATCTTCTCGCAACTATCTCCATGCAGAGAGTATAGCCCTTGGAGTCCGATTCTGTCAAACATTTCTCGAATCTCGAAGGACTCCCACCCTGAAAATTGTAAATAACAAATGAATAAGACATATCAACAACTTATTGAATGAATAAATAATAACTGAGTGAAAATTTACCTGTAAAGTCGATTATCTTGGTCATCGAGACCTTCCTCTGTGGAATATCTAGGAAATACTGCTCTCGGCAATGTTCACTGCGAAAATCACGACTACTTTGCAGGTCTGCAAGCCGTGAGGATGATGCAGGGGGGAGTGGAGGCAGAGGACGTGCATCTGACGCCCGTTGAGCTGACTGTGTGGCCTGCGGCCGTTGCTCTGCGACCCTTGAAGCTGCTTGCGGGGTCGGGGGACGTTGCTCTGAACCCCTTGCAGAGGACTGTGGGGTCGGGGGATGTGAAACCCGTGGAGTGGGCTCTGTAGAAGGTGGAGCAGTCTTTTGACGCTTTGACTGTCCATCTTTCGACTTCGAACTTTGTTTTGATGTCGAAGCTCCCTCTTTTCTGAAGTATGTCTGTTTGTCTACCATTCTTTACGATATGAAAATAGGAAACATCAAATATTAGCCACATGAAAATCAAATTTTGAACAAATACAAAACACAACAAACAGCATTGGTCCGGACGGACGTACCATTTCTGCGTCCGTCCGGAACTTCAAGGCGAATCAACCGGACGGACGGACTATTGGTTCGTCCGTCCGGATTGTTATGGATGATCCATCCGGACGGACGCACTAAAACTGCGTCCGTCCGGAGGATCATCGTAACTAAAACCTAGGGCAGGCCGATTTCTACCTATTTAACCATACAAACCGAGAAAAATCATTAGGAGATGGACCGAAAATATACCTGGTATGTTTTGCAGTCGACGATTTGGCAAGAGATTTGAAGAACGTTGATGGAAAAATCAAGTATTTCGAACGGTTTTTCGTCCGACCTAAAACTCGTCGATCTGTTATAATCGACGGAAACGGACGGACGGACTAAAGTGCGTCCGTCCGTAGAGTACATATGAATTCATACGGACGGACGGACTAATGTACGTCCGTCCGTAGGTCGAGAATTACAATACTTTTACCGGACGGACGGGGAAATGTTCCGTCCGTTCGTGCACGTGGCATCGTTTAATTGGCTTGACACGAACGGACGGACGGAAATATAGACCGTCCGTCCGCTGTCTGGCGAAAATGAGGTCCGGACGGACGGAGAGTGAGTCCGTCCGTCCGGCATGTCTATAATTGGTACATTATTCAAAGTACATGTTTTGAATTGAAAAAATTGATAGTTTGTGTTTATAATTGAAAATAACTCGTAGTACATGTCTATAATTGGTTTTTTCCCTTTAAAAAAAGATAAAAGATTTTGATGAACGTAAATTCATGCATTGCATTTTGTTCATCTTCTCATTGTTTTTAAAACAAAATGATAAAATCAGTATTCTCATGCATTCGGTATATACACAGTATTTTTTGTTTGATTTTATATTACACTATCTTATTAGTTTGTGATCACTGTGTGGACTCGACCCTTCTCGTGTCTGTTATATTGTTTGAGCATTGAGTTGTTCGACTTGACGTTTCTGTCTAGACCTGCCTCCAGCATGACAGAAGCATCCTAAGATAATGTTTTAATTTCAAAGTTTTTTTGACATATATATCTTGTTTATTTTCATGTTTGTCTTAATTTTTCAAAGATTCTAAAATTGACAATCAACTCTAATTAAATTTTGTAAATAAAAGAAGAAAAAATCTCATCTCTTATTCTTCTCATCATGGAAGTAAACGAAGAGGGAATGAAACAATTTAAAAATTAAAATTGCCATAGTCAAACGGATGACCAAGGTACAACAGCCCAAGCCCATCTATTCTAATTGCAACTCCGACGACCTTTGATTTAACCAATTAACACCTGGTCTGGTCTCTCCCCATTTCTCTCTCCCATCTGCCGAACCATGGAAACAGACGACTACGTTTACTCTCCGGTCCGTTCTGATCCCGAAATTTTAGCCTCCGGCGTTGAGTCTATGACGCTTTCGTCCGATCCATTAACGGAACAGCTCACCTCACTCAACGATCTGACCTACGACCTCGCCGCCATTGAAGACCTAGCTGCTCGTGGGTCATGGCGGTCGATCCTCGAGAATGTCGCTAGGGCTAGAGCTCAGTCTCACCTCCACAAGCCTCACGATCATCTTGTGTACGTATCTTTCAATGTTCTTGCTCTCTCTAAGCTTCGTCGTTTCACTGAAGCCTTGGCCGAGCTCAATTCTCTCGGGGACCTCGACAGTGATCAATACAGGTACGAAACATATCCTAATGTGTATATGGGCCGCACCGGTTCAATGCTTCCCTTTACGCTTCGGTGGTTAAATGCTATAATTCCAATTAAATTGAATCAGCGCCAAGAAGGTTTAGACCGTTTGTACGGGCTTTTGGATTTTGTGCAATCGAAATTGAAAGAGAAGGAGGTGAAAACTTTGGATGCTTCTGTGAATGTTTGGAAGCAAAGGAAGGTATTCGTGCTGAATTGTATCGTTGGCTACCATTTGAGTAACAAAGAGTTTGCAGTGTGTTTGAGTCTGATTAAAGATCTGTTAAATCACGATTCTTCCGATCCTGTTTTGATTTCAAAGCTTGGGTATATTCAACTGCAAGTTGGGGATGTAGAAGGTGCAGAGAGTTTGTTTGATCGGGTCGAGGGGCTAAGGAAAGAGGGAGAAAGTATTGGGTCAATTAGTGAAATCCAGCATAGAAGTCTTGTCAATAGGAACAAGGCATTGGTTTATATAGTCGGAAAGGACTTTGCATCGGCAGTGAGAGAATACGACAAATGTATTGAGAGAGATCACACTGACGTAGTGGCCATTAACAACAAGTCTCTCTGTTTGATGTATTTGCGAGATTTATCAGATTCAATCAAAGTGTTAGAGAATGCTCTTGAAAGGGTACCAACAATTGCTCTTAGTGAAACGCTCGTCGTGAATTTGTGTAGTATGTATGAATTGGCTTATGTCAATCACTCTGACGTCAAAAGAACTCTCAGTAGCTGGATTGCTCGGGTTGCTCCTGATGATTTTGATTCCTCTTGTACTCGAACATGAGGTAGTTCGTTTTTGTTTAGGCACCTCTTTAAGGCTGAGATAATATGAAACAGACATTATTAAGATTGTGGAGTGTTCCGACAAGTAGGTGGGTGAGAAGGGAATCATTTTCAGTTATAAGTTAATATATGATTTGTATTTTATATTATACAAGTTAAAAGCATGCGATTTTTTGCATGTCTATCTTTTGATGGTCTTTGTTATGCCAAAAGTACATGTACAGATGAACTCCATTGTCTTTGGTCCACAGTTTGAGTTTAATTGTGCTTCTATACTCTTTGTTCTGGAGGAAATAGATGATTGCTTCTGAATTTTTGATTCTTGCTATATTGGCTTCATCTTAATTTGGTTGTAGATTGAAGGTTTAAGTGGACTATATTCATTAATACTTTGACAACTACCTTCCATTTTGAATGATACAAGCCACAAGGCAGTGTTTTTTTAGCATTTCTATCTCTGATTGTTTCTATGTCATGCCATGAGTAATCATACAGATTAATTATATTGCTTTTGGTCTAGAGTTTGACTTTGAATGATTGCTTCTCTATGTTTGATTCCAGCCGAAGTAGAGAATTGTTGCCTGAATTTCTGAAGCTATCTTGATTATTTTCTTGGCTGTAGCTTGATTTTAATTATGCAAATTTATCCTAACGTATAAGAGTTTTTTGGTTGTATTATTAGAATGATTTACACCCCCCCTTACCCAACTCATACATTCAAACCAATACGTAGATTCAAACCAAACATACATTTAAACTTACAAGCAATATCTTACAGAAAAAGACATACACAATTCACTAGATAATATAACATCTTCTTTCCCTCCATAACTATCGTTTTTAGCTGAGAGAAAGAATAGAGGAAAAAAAGTCTTCCATTTATTGTAGAGCCCAAGTCTTTGCATGTGATCAGAGCATAGAATGGATTTGATGGAAGGGAATTAATATCTTAGATGGTAGCAATTTTAGTGCGTAGGTGTGCGTCCATGGCTTCTCCGACGGTGAAGAAAATTATTCCTCCAAATTTGTTGGCTACCTTAAGCTTGTGTATCACCTGCCACTTAGGATTGGCAAAGGCTAGCTGTAATTTTGGGGAAAGAGGGGAAGGTGGATAGAGAGAGAAAGGGGGGGATGTTGAAAGTGCATTAATCTCAGAGAAAGAGGAAAAAATTGAAAACAAGAAAAAAAGAAGCTGAGCTACCTCAGTGCCGAGGGAGGCCAGTTTCTTGTGCAATTCCTCCAATGAAGCAACCCCTGATGTATCGATGTTCATCAAGTCTGTCGCCATTGAATCATGAAGAATTCACTCAAACTGTTCTGTAGCTATCTTGATTGGAAAATACACATTTGTTGATTTTTAAAACACTTACTGGACATGTCCACTACTACTTGATTTATATTCCTTGTTGTTATGGGTCCTCCCTTGCTGCAAGACTCTTCTGCTTCCGTCACCCATCTTAGAATTCTGTCAAAACCTTCCATATTTATTATTGAGTTTTTATGCATTTGTGGGCTAGAGAGAGAGAGAGAGAGAGAGAGAGAGAGAGAGAGAGAGAGGAGAGAGAGAGAGAGAGAGAGAGAGAGAGAGAGAGGTACTTTTCTCTGAAGGAATTAGCATTAGCAAAGCAAATGAAGGAAGACTTTGGACGGATTACAAGAACTCCTGGTGTCCTTACTGCCATAGGATATTGATTAACGTCACAGAACATATCGGTTCCATTGATTCTTCCAAGAGTTTCTGTTCCGGATTGAATGGATATAAGTATTATCTTCAGAAAAGATATCATCACCTGCATATTTCCTTTCTAAATTAAACTTCATGGTCACAGTAAAGAAACTCCTCTGAAAAGAAAAACTTCTAAGCAAAATAATGAGCCAGAAATCTGCAAAAATCAATTGCCAAATGAGCCAGAAATAGAAATTTACTGAGGTTAGTAAGCCAATCTCTACTGATACAAGCAAGACTCCTAGGAAAGCCCCCATGCAGGCAAAGAAGTCTAGCTTATCAACCTTCCATATGTGATGAGCTTCATGAAGGTTGACGAGGCCAGGAAGAGCAGAGAGGATAATGGAAGCTAGAATTGCAGTTGGAGTAAAGTACAAGAGTTGAGTGAATAGTTCCAATGATATGAGCACTGCTATGGCCATCACTATGTTTGATACCACTGTTTCACACCCAGCACTGAAATTTACTGCAGTTCTTGAAAAAGACCCTGCATGTTTTCAAAAAGTTTCATTTGAAAAGCCTAAATACTTGAATTTTGCTACCCTGTAGACGAAGAAAAATTAGGTGCCTTCATATTAGTGCATGGATTTTGAGGGGATGCTTCCAATAAGTCCATGCCTAAAATGGAAATGGGAGGGGAAGGGGGTCTAATTTCCCTTTCCAATTCTTGATGAGTACTATTTTATTAACCTTGATTAATGGTATCTTCAGGTTTATAGATGGCCCAAGACTGATTCCCTTCGACTTGGGAGCTTGGAAGGTTTTACATTTAAAGTTTTGTCATGTAGAGTCCTCCAAACTAGTTCGCCTCCGGGGGAATTGAACATGTGTTCTCACCATGTCTCTCACTCCTTTCTCTTCCTCTCTCTCCTATTTTCCATTGTTTGTAACTGCGGCCTCAATATTATCTGTTTGGGTTGACCACCAAGCCATGCGGCTTAGGATTTTAATCTTTAAGAAGGCCTTAACGGGGAAGGTGGGTGGAATCTTTCCCTTATTGGTCACATTTATCTTCTATATTGTTCAACCTGGAATTTCTTCCAAACACCCAAAAGTCAGTTGTTTTTTGTTTGCGAGTAAGAGATTAGATTAAAATAAACATTGTATAAAGTACTAGGGACATACCCTAAGAGTATGACTATCTATACAACAAAGATCTAAACACACACTAACAAATCATCTTAACAGGGAAATTTTAATTTGAAAGGCACCAAACTCTCATCCAACACCACTTCACTATTTTAGGACAGATTTAGGAGTTATCTTTGTGTGTTAGTTCTTAGTGGCAGCAATAGCAAGATGAGCAAGCTTACCAGTTGCTACATAGCAAGAAGTAAAAGATCCTGCAATGTTCATGAAGCCTGCAGCAACCAGTTCTTTGTTTGCATCAAGGTGATATCCTTTTATGGAAGCAAATGATCTTCCTACTGCAATTGCTTCCTAAAATTGGCAGAAAGTGAATCGGAGATTTCATTAAATGAAAACACCTTGAAAATAGGTATTCATTTGTTGGGTTACTCACGGTGAGGGCAACTATGGCAGAAATGAATCCTATCTTGGCAATCTCTCCACTGTAAGGACTGTTAAGCTCTAACTGATGAACTGAAACTGGATTCAAGCCTTTTGGTATGTGTCTCACAATTGTAACTCCATACTTATCTGCCCTTGTCAGGAAAACAATGATGGTGGACAAAATTACAGATAACAGAGGAGAAAGGGCTTGCAACCAGAGGAATTTCTTGTATTTGGTACCCTGAAGAACATAACAATCTGTTAGCGGTACTTCAACGAGGATAACCCATTCATTGACAATCTTCTCTTTGATTTACCAGAAATCTAGCGATCTGGATAAAGCAGAAGAACGCACAGCCGAGGATGAAATTGTAAGGATTCCACTGTAAATTCAAAGCACTATGCAATGTGAGGAGTAATGTTTCTGTGGAGGTAAGAGAAGGGATCATATAATCAACATTACAGGGTGGTGGAAAGACTCCCAAACAGCTTCAAGGACGGATATGACGTTAGTTTTGTTGGAAAAATGAGCAATTCCAAGCAGCCCTTTGAGCTGTTGAAGACCAATGATAATGGCTGCACCTGCCATGAATCCTACTATGGCTGCATGGGAGAGAAAATCCACCAGAAATCCCAACCTGAATGATTTGAAGAATAAAACATATAAGAGTCATAACATCAACTAGCGAAGGGGAGAAATGGAAACGGGTAATGGTCGATTAACAATAGGAACTGATGATTTGACTGTTAGTCAAAGTGATGAAAAATAGACAGGACCTGAAGAGTCCAAAGGTTGCTTGAAAGACACCAGCAAAGAATGTTGCTGTCAAAATAAGCTTTCTATAAGCAAGTGGATCAGCCAAAGGGTCTTGTAAATTCTGGGTCATGGAGGCTAAAAGTAGAGAAACAACAGCAACCGGACCGATCGATATTTCCCCCGAAGTCCCCATGATAGCGTAAATAAGTGGTGGGACGACACTTGTGTCTAAAATGACATATTCAAACACATTAGAAGCTTCATCAAACAAACAGAACAAACCAACATGTTTTTTCTCCTGCATCAAACTCTTACACAGGCCATATTGAGGATCAAGCTTTGCTAATGATGCATACCCAATACTCTGCGTTAAAAGCTCGTGTTAAGTTGCAACAATGGACGTGGGTTGTACAATTAGTGGTCATGTATTTTACCTGTGGAATACAAAGGCTTGCAAGAGTTAAACCTGCCAGCAAATCCTTCTTGAATTTTGCCAAATTGTAATTTTGGCAGCAGCAGAGAATGGGAAATATTTCTCCGAGCGCAGAGCCGGCAGATCTTTTTCCAGTCCGTGATCGAAAAGAGAGCTTGTTCGGATGGGGTAAAATGGTTTCCCGCAGGGAATTCATCAGCTCGCAGCAGAGACCTGGAGGCTCGGGTGGATTCATTACCCATTCAGCCCTTTCAGCATGGCTAGTTTTCATCTCAACATCATGAACTTCTACTGGACAGGTCTCCATGGCTGACATGTTGAAGTGTTTGGGAGAACTTGGAAGAGATCTGTAAAACCAGTCCTCTCTTCAAGGCTATGATGACCTAATTCAGGGATGAAGAAGATCATGGAAAACCAGTCCTCTCTTCAAGCCTATAAATACACAAAGCACATATATGGGAAAGGGCATGCTGACGTGTCATAACTAGCAGCTGATCATTGGGTGGTACAATTATGTCGATCAGTCTCACTCTCCGTTACGTGTTATGATCGTATTTGGGGTAATGTACTACGTCTACTTGTTTCCGGCTTCACCAAGATGGCTTAGTCAGCACATGCATGGGGAAGAAAAGAGTTATGTTCAAATGAAGAAACGACGGCATAGAATATAGATAATAGAGATTATAGAACAGGACTGCTGCCGTATGAATCCACTTTGAAACTTAGGAGAGGTGTGTGTAAATGAGCCAAATCAAGCACTTCCCATGGCTCAGGATCTTAAAGGGTCTCTACCATTTTCATTGTAACTGTTGTAAGGACCCACCATTGTAGAGCCTCTCTTTAGATTTGGGGACGATACGATCGAATAAAACTCGCTCTCCCATATTGAGAAAGATTAATCTCGGGTCTATCAGGTTTGGTGGTGGGGGGTGTTCTAAACTGATTAGAATTGAGATTTGGTTCGGTTTTGATCGATTTTCAAAGTCCAATGAACTGACAATTGGTTTTAAAATTTAGAAACGGATAAAATTTGGTTGACTTGTGCAAAACCAAAGTTAACCGAACTGAATTATCATTAGATTTTTAAAAAATAATCGATTTTTAGTTTAAATGAATTAAAATTTATTAATTAAATTCATAGATTGTATTTTAGTAACATTTAATATAGTTTTGAATACTAATTTAGTTGTTACTAATAAAGAATGAAATTAGAGTTAATTGGTAATCCTGAGAACCAATTATAATTATATCTAGAATTAGAAGATTTCAGAATTTAATTTATTTATTTATCGTAGTTCAAAATTATTGAATTTTTATTTGTAAAATTTCTAAAGAGGTTTTCTTTAATTTTATTCTTTATTTTAACAATATTTTTGAATTTGCAATAGAACTGAACGAAATTGAGTTGAGATTTCCGGTTTGGTTCTTGTACCAAAAAAATTCGGTTCCGATCTCTACCGGTCGGTTCGGTTCTATCACAAACCGAATCTAACTAAACTATGAACATCCCTGTTTGGTGAAATCATTTAATTATCTAAATTATTAGTTATTTATTATAGACTTTTACGAGTGGCAAGATTTTCTTAAATTGTGGATTATTAAGAATCTAAATCGTGCTCAGTTAGAAAGAACCTGGACGTATTTCAGGCTCAATAAACTTAGTCATATAATTTAATAATTAGGATATAATCAACAGTAGTGAGGGAGTGATCATGGTGGCAAAAGCGAAACCCATTGTAATTTTACTCCACTAACAAAAAGCTTAAAATGGAATGAATCTAGACTGTTTCTTGGCTCCCTACTTTCATTTTCCTCTTTGCTTTGGTCATCACTTTCTATACAAATTTTTTGTTGGTTAATCTTCACATTGCTCACTACTTCCATCGTCACTCATTACGTAAATCTACATGAACAATATAGAAATTTAGTTGGGTCTCGGCAATAGGCTAGGCTGGGTTGGCTTGGTTTACAAAGGTTGAGCCCCAAGATTACGTTTTGCTAGTCAGTCTAAACAAATATTTTCAATGTTTTGTAGCGTCCCAACATTGGACTATAAACCTTCACAATTTCGTTACCACCAAGAGGCAAGAAAATTGGAGCCGTGGTGCCAATAATGCAATGGTTGGCCTAAGAACTCGCCTAGGATCTGGCTTTCGTATTAGCATTTGGCCAGCTTGTTTGATAGTCTTTCATTAAGAATTACTTTCAAGGTGTGATCTAAAAATCATGCTAGATCAATCTTGAGTAAATAACAAACATTTGAAAATCAAATGAAAAAAGCACGGAAACAAGAACACTGAAATTTACGTGAAAAATTCTAAGACGAAAAAAAACACGAATACAAAAAATTCACTAATCATAAATCAAGATATAATGAGTTTTACGACTCAACAATATATTTAAATTCCTAACGTAAACTAAACACGCCTAACCCAATTAAAATTCTAATTACACTGAATCTAAAATAAACAAATACAACTTTCTTTGTTAATACAAACTTTATTTATTATTGGATCATTATTTTTATATATCCAATTTTAAAGTTAATCATTGATCGTCTGTGGAATTGCTTTAGACACCATAGAAGAAAGCATTTAGGGGTGTAGTTTAGTGATTTGATTATAAAGTTGACTCTAATCGAGTGCAAATAGAGCACTCCACTACCTATACAATTTCTTGACCATTATTATCACGTGCCTCTATTTGTTCTTAATCATAATTTGTTTCCTATAAAAAAGAAATTAAATAAATAAACAATAATCTAATCTTCCTCCAACATGCATACCAGATACAAGGTGTGGTCTCGAAGAAAGAAGACCCACCAAAGCCACCGTGACTCCAAGAGGCATTTTGCACATTCCACTGCCCACCGTGGTGGGCTTTACTTTCCATTTCTATGGTGGTTCCCTCACTCTGAATCTCCAAATAAGGTCTAGGAAAGAATTGCATAATTATGTTGTGCAGCTAGTCGAAACATCACACGTTGCAGAAATAGATAAAGAACGTCAGATTTAATGTGAAAACCAGAAAAAAAAGAAAAAGAAAATTCTGGGATGAGAAGACCTCCACATGGAGGAAAACATAAATGGGGTCCTAAATGATTTAGGTCTGATACTGCATTCCTCTTACCTGGTCCTCGATGCTTGACAAGACGAATGTCTCATACTCCATGGTTTCATCATGGTCACAAATCTGCACCCTGTTTCTAAAATCAACAAAGCCATGGATCATTAAATGCATACACACTAACTCATGTTCTTGTTAGAACTGTGTCAATCTCGTGGCCGTGAGAAAGTGTATAAAATTAGATTTTGGAATGGAAAATGAAATCAGAAGCTAATAGCTTCTGCTCCATCCTAATAATACAGCTAGAAAAAGTGGATTACTTTCATGATCTTGTAAGAAGGATCGACCAAAGCAGTACAAGGGCAGACGAGTATAAAATACGATAAATAACACCATATTTCAACTGCCCTACGATAGATAATGTAAAGAAACAGACTTCGAATCAGACTCAGTCACCCTCCTGTCTTTAATCAAAAGTTGGAACATTCAATTTTTTCAACAGCTAAATATCAAAGAGCTGATCATCGTCAAACATCTAGAGGAATTCAAAGGTAAAGGTCCAGATTTCACTCACAGAAGGCGCAGTTAGACATCATGAATTAGAGTAAGGCAATGGTGCTCTCTCCTCCGGGAGGTTTACGGACCCCACCGAGGTAGTCTCTAGATACTGACTTTCCATCAGCAAATATGTCGCTGCCACTCATTTCTCTCTGCTTGGCTCTGCTCAATGATTTTTCGACTGAACCAGGAGGGACACCTCCATTGAAAATATCATTGCCGGTCAGCTCTTGAAACTTTTGGTTGTTTATTTTCTTTGCTGTTTTGATAATTGGGTCATCGCCAAACATGATGTTGCTCTGACCTCCGGCAGGCTAGAAAATGAGATACCAAACTTTAGTACCAGGTTATATAGCTCTAAATTAACGATTGAAGCTAATAATCACAGCCTATCAAACAAACAATTATTTCAAACTAATCCATGAATTCATATAGATCAAACAAAAGAAAAACAATTTACTGAGATGGGTGGAACTTCAGTTTCATTTTGCTTTAAAAGTGAAATATGTCTTGGCTTTGACATAAATGAATATTATGATTGCCTTCTCAACATAATCAGAATGCTTTATTTTTGCTCCAAATGGCACACTCACATTTGAAACTTTGACAGATGTTCGTAAAGCTCGTGGGGCGGGTTCATCTACGTTCTTGCTTCCTTTTGACTCTAAGTTGCGAGAAGCTGCTAATGATCGAGGCCCAATTTCAGGAGGAGGACCAAAAATATCATTTCCACTGAGTTCCTTGCATTTAGCATCTGATATCAGCTTTGAGTTCTTGGCATCTGAATCATTTTGCAGAGTCCCACTCAACTCTCGCTGCTTTGCCACCTCAGGTATAGATGAAGGCTTCTTATGAGAGATACTTTCTTCTGTGCTGAAGGATATTTGGCTAATGCCGTTCACTGCTTGCTGAAAGTTTAAAGGTTCTAAAAGTTAGAGAAGTGTGTTCATAGTGAAAGATACTTGAAAATAAAATATTGCGTCAAACATTCTTCTTCCAAACACGGTCAACAAAAACCTGATACATGCGCAACCCTGTTCTGTTATCAGTTTCTGCTGGTTTCTCTTCGTCCTTGGCTGTAAATATGCCGCTCCCAGTGATCTCCTTCAATTTATAACCCGAACAAGATTTCCTAACAATAGTATATTCAAATGTTATGCGAAGAAACAATACATCGGGTCATGAGACATCTTTGTAAAACAAGTGAACAAAAGAACACATTTTGGAGAAAATAAGAATACATTTAGTAATAACGTACACTATGTGGATTATAATTTGCGAGGTTAATTCTTTACTTTGCTGAGCTGACCAGTTCATTTCATTTCTGGTAATATTTTTGTTGAAGTGTTACTCCAAAAGTTTAAACTTTAGGGTTTAACAGTTACAGGTGGAACAGGAGCTACAAAGCAACATGTATACTAAAAAGAACTCATTTTATTAAATCCGTTTGAGCAGAAGTTTGGTAAGCAGCATAGGAGGTAGTATATATGTAGATTCTAAGAATTATTTCTGAAGAATCTCTATTCAAAGGAAAATTTTGTTAGATCTGATACGCATTTAACATCAGTTGCTGAAACGGTTGCGCAATTAGAATAAAACCAGTAACGAAACCTGAAAAGCGACATTCAGAAAGAAATCGACAAGTAAAAGTATAAGGCGGACACGCAACAAAAGGAGCGAGGGCAGGGGAATGTACATGAGCTGAGAAACATTTGGAAATCGAAATGAGAGCTTTGAACTGTCATCATACTTTAGAAACTAGCGCATTTCAAAAATTAACGTTTAGACAGATGTTACTTTTTCTCAAGGAGCTCATCGTCGTCATCTGTTTCCTGATCTCCATGCAGCATCTTGCTGATTCTATCCGGAGGCTGAGAGTGCACCAACAGGTTTCAAAACCTAAGGTTTCAACGATATACGAGCAGCGCAAAGGTCGCGGCAAGAGAAACGTACCTGGTGAGAACGAGTAGCAATGGCAGAACCTGTGAAAGGAGGATCGACTGGAGAAACCTCAGACCACAACAGCAGATCGGCGGTGGATGTGTGACTATGAGGCTTCCTAGCTGGTCTGCTTCTCTCCATTATCTCTCTCTCTCTCTCTCTGCAAGTCTACTGAAGGAGTGTTCAAGATTTTGAATTTCCACTGACCTTAGCATTTCCACAACCAGTGGTCCAGTGCTCTCAATTTAACCTTTTTCCACAAAAAAAAAGTGAAAATTCAAAATAGACTTTTAATTTTAGAATTAATTCAGAATTAATCTATGAACTATATTTTTAAGGGTTTTTTTTTTTTAAAAGAAACCATGAACTAACGGTTGGCAGTGGAAAAACCCCTAAAAAACACTGTTCATCGAAGAAAACCTCGATGTATTGAAAACATTCAGTTTAAACCTGGCAGGGGGGGTGAGGAGTACGTACTCGCTTACCGAGTACGGCCGGTCCAGTTGGACCGGCCGTACTGGACTCGTTTTGCAAAATTTTTGCAAATATTGGAGGCCGAGTACGGCCCATAGGAGGACCAGTCGTCCTCCTATGGGCAAAACCCGTGAAAAAAGTCACGGATTTTGTCCTGTAGTGCCGAGTACGGTTGCTCCAAATGGACCGGCCGTACTCGATGGGCAAAAACCCGTGACTTTTGTCACGGGTTTTTTGTCCTCTAGTGCCGAGTACGGCCGGTCCAAATGAACCGGCCGTACTCGCACCGTAAAAACCCGTGAGTAAAATCACGGGTTTTGTTTTTTTGTGGTGTGAGTACGGCTGGTCCATTTGCACCAGCCGTACTCACCCCACAAAAAACAAAACTCGTGTCTGATCGAGTACGGCCGGTCCAGTTGGACCGGCCGTACTCGACTTCCCTATTTAAAGCCCATTCGGGGCTTGAAAAAAATACACACTGTCACGACCCTAATACTGTACCCGTATTTCCCGTACTATTTATTTATTATTATTTTTTTTTATCTTAATATCTTTAATTAAACTCTAGGCAGAATCTAAACCGAAATCGAAACCAGAATCGAAATCGGAATTTAAATCTAAGTTTAAAACCATTTACAAACTATTAATAATTAAATAAAACTTTTAAAACAATTATAAAAAAAATCAATTTAAACAATATTTAAAATGAGGGAGGGCAGAATTGGAATTCTGCCCTCGAAAAGGAGCAGCGACTGGTCGCTGCTAATTGCAGCGCCAAGTCGCCGCATGCACTGCATTGTGCAGCGCCCAGTCGCTGCGCTTGTGCAGCAATCGGGCGCTGCGCTTGTGCAGCAATCGGGCGCTGCACCTTGCAGCGCCAAGTCGCTGCACAGCAGCGACTAGAACCCACTTGCTCTCTGGGATTTCCATAGAGCAACACTTCAAACTTTCAGCTCTCTGGAATCGGATTCCAGAGAGCAAATTCTTCTTTCTCCATCACATTCTAAAAACACCAAATATACGATTCAGACGTACTTCAATACGTGACAAAACTTCCTAAAAACAAATGGCGTGGATAGCTCTAAAAATCGAGCTTATCCGTATCAAACCTACAACATTTCCAAAACATTTCTATAACGTTTAAATACTGTTTTAAACCAGAATATTTTCTATAAACAGTTTACCCAAAACATTCAAATGTAAACCTATCAACTACCAGAACCAAGCATCCTACAACGTCTACACAATTATCCAGCCAAGACATCCCAAAATCTATACATACTATCCCCACGGGTCAGGTGAGCCTCGACTGCGCCAGCACACCTCCGCAGCCATCCTCCGTCAACTGAATCACGCCTCAGGTGGAGGAACATCGTCCTCACCTGGTACCTCGAAGTCTATGTCACCTACACCATACATATACACTATGAGATAAAATCCCAGTAAACTCTACGTAAATGCGATGCATGCTGTGCTATGAGTTCATTAAACCATGCTTTATTTTTTTTATCTTACTATGCAATGCACTATAGGTGTCACTGAGATCCTATACCTTCTAACCGGAGAGAGCTCATCCAGCGGGCGGACTACTCTTTCCAGCTAGAAGAGGGGGGTACACGCTTACAACACGTACAGCCGTGCCTGAGCCCCACCTCGCGTGACCTGTAAACTGTATGCCCGAAGGCCTGTATGCCCGAAGGCCAATGCTATGCTTTACGTTATCTTTAAAACTCTGTGCGGAAGTTCATTTTCATGCTTTTCTTTAAAACAAGTGATGCGTGAACAGTTCAATATTTTAAAGTAAACAAACAATAACATGTACCATCAAGACTGTAAAGCGTAAACTATAAACTCCTATAACCTAACTACCCAAACCAAGTACAATTTAAACTAACGCATCTCCAAAACTCCTCGAGACGACATTCGACGTACGGTGTAGGCCAATCGGCCAGAGAAGAATCACGAGAACTTACCTCGTGCACGCTGCAATCCAAGCTTCGTCCACGAGCGCTGTTTACCTAAGCAATTTACAAGGATTGACGTCAAAACAAGTTTAAGTTATCGATCGTCCAAATTTACAAAAACCTTAACTAAGGAAACTTTCTAAAGTTCTAATCCCATTCACTGGGCTATTTATTCGAGCAACTCACGTTCGGCACCGCAAATTCCAATTTACGAGTTATTCCTAAAATCTCGAAAATCCCTAATTTTAACATTTCCACAAATTGATTTAACTTCGTCCAATAACGTCAAATACGTTTAATATACATTTAATCACGGCTAACCTATTAATTACGAACCCTAATTCGCGTCTTTAACAAAGATAAATCGAAACCCTAATTACTTAAAACGCTACGAAACTAAAGATTTAACGTTCTAAAATTGTAGAGACATACCTAGGATAGCGAGAGGAGGAAGAAACGTGAAGGAAACGAAACGAACGGGAGGAAAAACGGAGATCGAAGGTCGGATGTCGCCGCGGGCAGGGGAGGAGGCCGAGGGTTTTCTTCTCTGGAATCGATTTTCAGTAATGAAAATCGATTAAAGGCTTTTGCCTTTAATAAGAAATAAACAATTAAATATTAAATGACGATTTTACCCTTAGCACTTAATTCCTTTTATTTCATCCTTCGTTTCGCTAATCGTCCAACGAGTTGAATTCACGAAAACTCCATATTTTGCCAATAACTCCTATTCATTATTTGGGATTTATTGAAACTGTCCGTTCGCAATTCGGACCTCGTTTACTATTTTTACTAAAACATCAATTACATTACGATTGAGGTAATTCCTCGGAATATAGCGTTCAAACTCCGAAAATTCTCATAATTTCTCTAAAATTCCAATTAGTCGTTAGGATCGTAGTGACGCTTTCATTTCGTAAAACGGACCTGATTTGACATAATTTACCAAAAATGCCATTATATAACAAAATATGAATATAATATATTATATCTGAAATCCGTACAAGTTGGGTATTACACACACCCTCCCCTTACCCCTCTCAATTCTCTTGAAGCTCTCCCTCTCAAATCTCTGCTCTCACTCATTGTAACGACCCCTGTTCCCAGCAAGATATTGTCCGCTCTTGAGATTGGGGCCGCAGCCCAATATCCTCCTTCACGGCTTTGTTTGGCGAACTTCCCGAAGGTCACCCAACCTGAATTGCTCTCGCCGAAACACTTTAACTTCGGAGTTCTTATGGGATCCGTCGCTAATCGTGCTCCAAAACGCATCTTGCTATCTTGGGAGGGATCTCTTACATATGTTTCATTTCCATGTACATCCCCAAGCGATGTGGTATTGTGACGACCCCACTTTCAACGACCGAATCCTCCGGCCCAACCCTCTGGGATCCGCGGAGTTTTCGTTGAACCCTCCGGCCCAACCCTCTGGGATCCACAGAGTTTTAACCCATACTCCGGCCCCAACCGGGCACATACGTCCTCTGAGGATCCGCGGAGCATGGGTGGTTCCACCACATACGTGTCAAGTCGAGTCATCACAATCACCCCCCCTTAAGGGCCCAACGTCCTCGTTGGCCACATTTCCGGTTGGGTACAGGCTCTGATACCATTTGTAACGACCCCTTGTTCCTAGCAAGATATTGTCCTGCTCTGGGGATTGAGCCGCAGCCCAATATCCTCCCTCACAGCTTTGTTTGACGAGAACTTCCCGGAAGGTCACCCAACCTAGAATTGCTCTCGCCGAAACTCTTTTAACTTCAGAGTTCTTATGGGATCCGTCGCCAATCGTGCTCCAAAACGCGTCTTGCTATCTTGGAAGGGATCTCTTACATATGTTTCATTTCCATGTACATCCTCAAGCGATGTGGTATTGTGACGACCCCACTTTCAACGACCGAATCCTCCGGCCCAACCCTCTGGGATCCGCGAGTTTTCGTTGAAACACCCTCCGGAAAAAAAAAAAAAATGACAAGGACAATAAACATACAAACACATACATAAATCATACGGGTTTGTGAGTAGGCCGAAGGCACAAACAGACTCTATTACCTGGACTAGGAAATCGCCGGCTAAATGCTACTTCAGGAAGCTCGCTCACTAAAATCAAATAGGCATATCAAAACTTTCGACACTAACCTTCACAGATCATACAGGAGTTTGGGAAACAAAAGTTGAAACCCCACAACTCGGTATTCTCAATAGTCGCTCAGCCCGAACCTACTCTAAATCACAACATCCTCGAAACTCCTCACATTGTACTCCTCCGCTATCCACTACTAAAATCGCAAGGAAAAAAAGGAGGGGCTGGGCTTACCTAGGTTGAAGGAGAGCGGGCAGGAGAATCGCCTAGAGATTTCTCGTGCGAGTGACGACCGAAAGGAAAAAGAAAATGAAGTGCAGTGGTGCGGCTACTCTAAACTTTTTTGCTAAAATACCTTATCCACTTTAAATTGCCAATTACCTTATGCCCTTACTTATCCTTCTTCACCGTAACTACATTATTACTAAAATTTCATTATCGATTTACTAATAGATTGATCTGTTATTTTCAATTTTTAAGTAAAGCGGGTGTTTCGGATATGTAACGTAGTCTCCCATGAGGGCCAACCCCAACTATAAAAAACATCCCATGTGAGAGATCTCTTTTATCAAGATCTCCTGCTAGTCAGAATCAACGTATGACTTACGGATCTCTATTTCTCCAATGAAGGACATTACATCACTAGTCCCCGTAGATACCTAAGAATCCAATGAACAGCTTCCCATGTTCCTTTCAGGGAGTAGCCATGTCTCTTGAACACGACATAAGGATTCTATAATTTCGATTGTTAAAGTGGTATTTTTGTAATATGTCAATCAAGCCCGTTTTACAAAAAAAGTGCCATTAGATATAATT